>VXBR01001387.1:178823-194396 GCA_013400215.1 Cisticola juncidis | reverse complement strand
ACAGCGGAGGGACCCCGGGGACAGCGGAGGGACCCCGGGGACAGCGGAGGGGACCCCGGGGACAGCGCTGCGTGCGGGACCCTGCGGTGACACCGCGCCCCTGGGGCCAGCACGGCCTGGCGGCCCCGCTCCGCAGCCCCTCGCAGGCAGGGACGTGCTGGGTGCCGGGTGGGAGGGGGATGAAGCCAGCGCGGGGGCCCCAGCACCCTGCATTGAAGCAACCCCTGTCCTGCCCGCCATGGACCCCACACCCACCTAGACAATGTGCACCCATTCCCAGAGGGCCAGAGCATCCCCATTTCTCCCCAAATTGTGCAGCAAGAGCCCAGGGTGGCCCCAGGAATCCCCCGAGGGACACTGTGGCCCCCAAACCCAGCGGGGCCTCTCCACGGGAATCCTAGGGAATTAAGGACGGGGGGAGGAGGGGAAGAAGGGGAGTGGGATCTGGTTATCATCATTTTTCATTAATTACCCGTCCCTTGGGAGGGGTGAATTAAGTCTATTTGGTGACCTCACGCGGGCTGCCATGGCAACCGCCGGGAAATATTGCATTAGAGCCCATCACTGCTGCCGAGATAAGGATGGGAGGACCAGGGGTGCTGCGAGCCCCCCAGCCCACCCCCGGGCCAGTGACCCGGGGTTCAGCCAGTGGTAGTGCTGAAGAGTCCCAAAATAACTCTGCCTGGATGGGACAATAAAGGGTGCCAAAAAAAAAAGGTGTTTTGCACTAAGAGGTGCTATCGGGGCAGGATGGGTGCACAAGCTGCACCTCAAAGCCACTCGGGGCTCGGGAGAGGGCTGTTGCCTGGGTGCAGGCCCCTCTGTAGAGGGCAAATCTGTGGGTGTTGTGTCGTTTTGGGGCTGGTGAAGTGATTCTTGGGGTCTCCTAATGTCCCCTGTTCCCTCTGGCTGGGCCTGGCGGAGCAGTGGGAGGTGCCACGGGCCGAGGAAACTGGAGCAGGCATGGAATGAGGGAAAGGATCCGGCCCATTCCCCGGTGCCGAACTCGCTCGGCTTTATCCCAAAACCTCCGCAAGGAGCAGGGCAGCTGCACTGGGCGCATGCCAGCCCCACTCGCTCCCTCCTGCTTCCTCCTGGAACATCCTCCCGCTTGCCGCTGGCTTCAGCACTTTCCAAATTGGGACTCAGCGCTGATTATTCTCTGACTGAGGTGCTGGGACCCTAGGTCAAAGCCGGGTTCTGCCAGGAGCCACCGTGGATCTGACCGACTTCTGTCCCTTCAAATCACCCGGTGAAGCTCCTGGTTCTCTTTTTCCCCTTCCCTGCACATCTCTAGAGCATCCCGCCATCCTCTGCTGCTGCTGCCCTGGCAACCGCCGCCCCAGCATCCTCCCTGGACCCGCCTCCCCAAAATCTCCCTCCAAAGCAAGCACCAGAGGGGACTGGGGTGGCCTCAGCATTGCAGCAGGGAGTTTGTATTCAGCCCTCGAGAACGGGGGTGAGCCGGTGGTGGAGCCAACAGTCACCCCATGCCAGCCCCTTGGAAATGGGTCATTCCTGGAGCTCGCTGGGAAACTGGGAAGAGGAGGGAAAGGAGCCAGCCAGGGTGATGTCCTGGCTGTGTCCCCGGAGGGGTCAGTTCCCTGTGCTTCTCACAGTGTGGGGTTTGGCCAAGGAGGTCACCTGATGCAGGAACTGCAGACGAGCCTTTCCCAGGGGAGTTGGGGCACCTCCAATGTGAGGGCTCCCCCCACTGCCCCGCTGACCTCCAGCCCTGGCTCCCACTCCAGCACAAGCCTCTGTCCCCTGGCACCATCACAGCAGCCCCCAGCAGGACACCCCCATTCCAGACCAACCCCTCTGGACTCACTCAGGCCTCTGCGCTTGAGGTCAGGGTCAGATCCCTTCTCAGGACCGGAGCACTCATCACCCGGGGACGTGGCCCTCTCATGCTCCTGGTCCTCCTGCAGCCTGTGGGCAGAAGGGGGTGAGGGGGGTGATCGTGGGCAACTGGCTGGGGACCCCAGGATATGAGAACTTGGGGCTGTAGGCTCTGCCATGGTCTGGGGACACTGGTCTCATGGCAAGGGGTCCCAGGGCACCCTATCCCCCAATGAGTCCATCCCCTGCCCCACATCAGCTCCCATAGNCCTGTGAGCCACCATGAGACTCATCCCCTGTCCCTGATGTGGCTGTTCCACTGCCCCTCCCAGGGGACCCTCCCAGCCGCCCCCCACCCCTGCCCTGTGCTAGGGGAGCTCTGTGCAACTCGGGGGGCTCCCCCACCCTGCCTGCCCCTCTCCTCCCGCTGCCCGCTGCCTCTGGCCATTTCCCAGGGGACACCAGGGGTCTCGATGGCTCTTTCTGCCAACCATAAGCAGGGACACTGGGGTTTCCCTCCCTGCTCTCAGCTGACTCAGGGCCAGCAGCTTTGCCAGTGGCTTTGGGCTTGAGAGTTTTGGGACCAGGGAGTGGCACCTTCCCTGGCTGAGGGGACGGAGCCCTGTGGAGGACAGGGGACCCCGGGCTGCTCAGGGGGGCTGTGGGATGCAGTTTGCCATGGGCCATGGCACGGGGCACTGGGATGGCAGACTGGTAGTGGCTGCGGCCAGTGGAGTTGATATTGGCTGTCCCCTTCATCCTGGTGAGCTGCTGGCAAGGCTGTGGAGGAAGAGGAGGATTGGTTACAGCCCAGCACAGAGAAAGCTCCCACAGCCCCTCGGCTGCACCAGACCTTGGTCTTTGTTCCTACTGGCCATGGGCACTCAATGTCCCCATCCTGGGAGAAGGCCACTGCACCCCACCCCCAGGGTGAGGACACACATCATGTCCCCTGACAGGGATTCACAGGACCATGGCATATGTGATGTCCTCCCCTAGGGAGCCTGTGCAGCCCCAACCCCGTGTCCCCAGGTCCCTACAGCAGGTCCTGCAGCAAGGACATTTGGGCACAGACTGTCACCAGTGAGGGCTGCACCACAGGCAGGATGGGGCCCTCCTGGTCACTCAAAACTATTTCCTGGTCCCCAAAACCACCTCCTGATCAGCCAAGACCACCTCCCAGACATCTGAGGCCATCTTCTGGCCACTTAAAGCCATGTCCTGGTCATCTAAGACCAACTCTTTGTCACCTGAAACAATCTCCTGTCACCCAAGACCACCTTCTAGTGGCACAAGGACCAGCTCTGTGACCCCATCTACTGGTGTCTGAGTCTCATCCCCACACTGGAGTGCACTCCTCATCCCCAGTGTCCCTCCACATGGTGCCACCTGCCACATCTCTCCATGCTCCCACTCTCTTCTTGCTTGCCCCACAGTGCCTTTCCATGTCACCCCTCAGAACCCTGTGTCCCCCCCTTGCCTTGGTGTTTTTCTCCATGTGATAAAGATGAGGTCTCATCCCACCCAAAATACCCACAGGTAGGGCCATCCTTGCCACCACCAGTGACAGGGATGTCAGCACAGTCATAGTGAGTGGAGAAGCTCATCATTCCTCATGCCCACAGGATTTGCCCAGGCAGGCAGAGCAGAGCTCAGCAAGGAAAGCAGCCGTGGAACAAAGCTCCACCTCCAACCACCTCCTGCCTGCAGCTCTTCAGGAAAAACTCTCAAAACTCAAAGAAAAAGATTTTCTCCAGGGGATGAAATGATCTCCAGAAAGGTGGGAACTGTGGTCCCACAGGCACTGGATGCCACATATCTCCCAGGACACACATTCCACATGTTGCTCTAGCATGGTTTCACTCAGCCTCCTTGAAGAAAAACCTCTGAGGAGGGGAAGCTTTTTGGGGTCCCAGAGCATTTTCTTGGGATCATCAGCTCCAGGCTGGCCACCCCATGGTAAGGGTTTCTCTATCTGGTGCTGGCTTGGTGTTGGGTGGGTGCAGTGAGTGCACTGGAGGGTGTGCTGGAGCCCACCAAGGCTTTTCCTGGTGGGCTGGGGAATGCAGCCTTCCAGGTACCCACATGCACACACACACCTCCTCTTTCCAACCGTCTGGCTGAGACAGAGCTTCTCCAGAGCTGGAGAGAAGACTGTGGGGTGCAGGGAGATGGCTCCATCACCCCAATGGGAACAGCAACCCAGCCTCAGCCCTGTATCCACTGCTCAGCAGAGGGTATTACATGAACAAAGTCCAAAAATATCCCAAATGCCCTGTTTTGCCTCTTCCCCAGCCTGGGCTGCCCTGAGCCCTGCTCCCTCAGGCTTTTGGGGGTCTGCAAGGACCAAATCATGCCCCACATTCTCCCCACCCTGGGATGACCACGGGCAGCACTGGGGTGAACTCGCTCAAGTTCCCTTTTTCCAGCCCCACGTGAGCTGGATCATTTGATTGTGGAGCTGTGGGTCACCGGGGGGAAGGGCTGATGCAGCAGATGAGACCAAGGAATCACAGCACCAATTCCAGCCAGGAGCTACAAGGGTCTTTCCAAGGCAATTCTGATTAAGGGGCAGAGCAAACTGACACACACAGCTCTGGGCTTGCTCTCCCTGAAGCCTCTGAAACACTGGGATGTCTCAGAAGATGTCTCCCCACATCCTGGCTGAGCTGTCCCTGTCTCTGCTGGCGTGGTCACGGCCCCAGGCACAGCAGAGGTGGGTGGAGGCAGGGCAGGATAGGAGCTTGAGGGATTCTGGAACTGATCTGTCCTTGAGTCACTGAGGGAGGTGGGATGGGGGCAGGCACAGGGGCTCTGCCACTCCCACGTGGGCACACAGACCAGCTCAGGGGGCAACCACAGCCCCCAGGGTGGGGGTCTGGGCTGGCACCAGCCTGCGCCCAAGGTTGCTGCAATATGGGCAGCCAGAGCCAGGCAGGGCTTTCCTTGTGCCAGTGGGATTTCCCACTCCTACAAAGGTCACTCCTGGGAGTGTGGAGGCCAGGGCTCAGCACCCAGCTGGACACCAGCTCAGTTTTGGGGGTATAATGTTCCCAAACCAGCTGTGAATATAAGCAGAGAGCAACTCCCCTCTGTCCCCCAGACTGTTCTCAAGCTGTACCCCACAACCCACACTTACAAACCCCAATTCTACACTTTTCCCCCTCTCTTTAAGGCAGCCCCTGCCCTGAGAGTACTGTGCCTGGGGACAGCAGCTCACAGCCTTGAGCTGTAAAACACCTCATGCAAACACAGACAAGGTTGACCTTCCTAGAACTACAGAACAGTTTGGGTTGGAAGGGCCCTTACAGATCATCACCCCATTCCAACCTCACACCATGGCAGGGACCTTCCACTATCCCAGGCTGTGCCAAGCCCTGTCCAACCTGGCCTTGAACACTTCCAAGAGAACCTTCCTCCCCATAGGTGCAAGGATGATGAAACCACCAGTCCCAAGTCACCCATTTCACTGTTTCACAAACACCTCCAGCCCCAGTGGCTGGTTCTGGTGGGTTTTCCCCTAATGCAGAGGGAGATCATCTGTCTCTCTCTCCATAAAATCTGTCCCAAGCTCATCCTCAACCAACTCAGAGGCAAAATCTTCATCTAGATTTAGGCTATGACCTTACCTTCCCCGGCACCCACTGAGCACCACCAGCATGCAGCACTCCTCCAGCCCTGCCTGCTCCCTGGGCACGTAGCATTGTGGCTACATGTAATCAGGTTTTGTAGATTTTTTCCACTTTAGATTCCTCTCTTGTGGACATAACTTCCATTTCTCTCTCTCCGAGCCCACCAGTGATGCCACAGCTGCAGCAGAAGCCAAAGCTGCCATGCTGGCCACAAGAAAATCAATTCTTCTCTTGTGCTCACAGGGTTGAGGCCTCTCAGGAGATGCCAATTCCTGCTGGGAGCTGGGCTTGGAGCAGTCCTTTTCCCACCACACACACCTCAGGTGTCTCCAAGGATTCTGCTGTGCCTGGCTAAGCACTACTGACCCCTCCCTGGGCTTCACCCTGCTCTAGAGATGCCATGGGCTTTCTGGGGGATGGCTGAAGGGTGATGGGGATGTGGCCCTGCTCCCTCAGCCTGTGACAGCAGCTGGACCTTCATGCTGGGGTCCCACACCCAAGGATGTCATCAAAGGGATAAACCAAAGCAACTCCTGCTAAGTCCCCATTCCCTCCAGCAGCTCCAGGAGGAGCCACTCCTTTGCTGAGAAGCCCCCGACACATCCAGCATCAACCACCACGAACTAAAACCATTCCTGGGCAAGATTCAGCCCATTCATGTGCCCAAAGAATTCTCCCTTTGCCTCCAGACTGATTTTACCCTATCCAAGCTTTGCCCTCAGGACTGGGTGTCCCTTGTCCATGTGTGGCCAAGGCAGAGGAGTGGACGAGCGCCCCATGGCACTGTGTCACACTGTCACACTGTCACACTGTCATGCTGTGTCATGCTGTGTCACGCTGTGTCACGCTGTGCCACGCTGTGTCACGCTGGCATCCTGCTGCCTCTGCCTGGCTAAAGCAGGTCATGGCTTGACCCAGATAGACCCAGCAGCTCCTTTGCAATTAGTTCAAAAGGGAAACAACTTTCTCCTTCAGCCCAGGAACAGCTCTCAGGATCAGGCTGCTGCTCTCCCTCCGGGTAACATGAGCCCTGGGAACTTGCATCTGATGCTTTAATTTGGGTACTTCCAGCTACAGAGTGGCCCCATCAGTCCCCTGGGTACCAGCTTGGTATCACTGGGTCCCATGGTAGTGGGAAGCAGCAGGTACAGACAAGGTATTTTAGCACCAGGGGATATTTTGGAGCAGCCACAGAAGTGCTGTGGGCAGCAGAGCTGTGCCTGGGTATCAGGGCTGAGCCTCCTGGGCAGCCAGAGGAGTTCGTCTCCCAGCCAAGCAGAGGATACTCATCCCAGGTGCCTCCAGAGCTCAGGTCTGGAGGCGAACTTCAGTTTTTAATCCCAGAGGCAAGGAGGGATTTGATCCCTTTGGATAATTCTGAACCAGATACACAGAATTATGGGTGCTCACATTGAAGGAAAAGCCTTGGCTGGGCTGTGTCCTTCATCCCAGGAGAGACATAAGCCAGTACATCCCTGAAGGCATCTCCTTCAAAGATGCATCTGTTGTGCCCAGAGCTTGAACTACTTCCTCAGCCTCGTGTCCAAATCCATCTCACACGTGTGATTTTAGCAGCCAGAAATGAACAGGGACCTGGAGCCTGGTCTCATTTCATGTCCCCATTTCCATGACCTAGAGGGGTCACTGGAGCATTCCCAGCACTGAAGCAGATCTGCTTTGGAGCCATCCATCACCTGAGCCGAGCTGGGAACAGCCTCTGGCCCTGCAGGGGCTACAATGAGTGGCTGAAGCCTCTGGCTCTACCACTCTTCCTTGGAAGGTCCAATCAGGGGGGCCTCCCATGTTCCCAAGAGAACAGTGAACAGCTCTGCAAACGTTTTGCTCTGTGTTTTGCAGCATTTTGGGGTGACTTCTATAAGCGAGATAAAATTTGCTTCTCTCCCATCTCTCACAGTTTAGATCTCTGTCAGGGATGGCACGCTGTCCTGTGTTCCAGGATAAATGTGGCAGGAGTCTGAGCATGGACACTGAGTGACAGAAAATGTGTCCAGCCCTTCAGCCTCTGCTGGCATCTCGCTGCTGTTCTGTGCCTGTTTCCCCACCCTGATGCAGCAAAGGAGATGGATCCTTCCCTGGGTGTGCTGGGATGCAGAACACCTCTGTAAATTGGGAATCATTCTTGAGATACCCTTGGGACTGGCAGCACAGGAACACCACGGGCTGCAGCACTGTGCCAGATACCCCCACGGAGATACTCAGGGGCTGCAAAGCATCCTTCATTTCTGGGGGTGAGGGTGGAGGGGATGCCCAGGGGTCAACCCCAGGGTGTGAGTGGCATGAGGAGCTGAGCCCCTACTAAGGGACAAGTCCTTGTGGTGTGAAACAGCTGCCCCCAGAGGCTGCTCCCTGCCCCTTGCAGCCCTGTGCAGCATCCAGCCTTGAGCTGCCATCAGGGATGGCCATGCTCCAGCACAGCCTCCTCCCTGGCACGCTCAGGAAGGGCGACAAAGAAAAGGCTCCTTGTGACACAAGGAACATAAAACTTTCCAAAGAGAAACAGAGGGAGCTGGGGCAGAAAGGGGCCTTCAGCAGAGAACAAGCTGTCAATTCAGCCACCAGGCCCAGCCCTTCAGCCCCTGTGCCCCGGCCAGGACCTGGCCTGCCCACCACCCAGTGTCATTGCCTGGGACACTGCCACCACCCACATCGCCGGGGCACCAGGCTGGGTCCTTCCCCAGGGAGGTGTCACTGCCCCTCTCCCGCCCCTCCGGAGGGCAATGTTGGGCTGGCTGCAGGCAGTGGATGGGCAGGCAGGTAGAAGTGGAGGCCAGCCAGACACAGCTCTGCCTGTTCTGGATGTCCCCCTCTGCACGATGCTGGGAGCTCTGAGAGCTGCTGGGAGATGGGCAGGGCCAGGCACTGAAGGACAGAAATCAGCTGTTGTCTAAGCAGAGGTCATAGAGAAATCACAGAATTGTCAGGTTGGAAAAGCCCTCCAAGAGCATCAGCTCCAACTGCTAGCCCAGCACCACCATGCCCATCACTAAACCATGTCCCCAAGTGCTACATCCACACGTTTTTGGAGCACTTTCAGAGATGCCCAGCGTGTAGCCATAGCACTAATCCCTGCCTTAGCCCCTCTGCAACAATCCCATTAGCCACTTAACCCACTTCAATAAAACCGGCTCTGAGCAAAGCTGAGCTCTGGGCTGGAGCTGCTGCAGCCTCTGCCACCGAGCCGCGGGTATGGCCGGGAGACCGAGCTCTGCTCGGACTGGGTGTGCCCGGCACAAATTCTGCTGCAGGATGAGGCTGGAGGGTCTGGGACAGAGCCTGGGAGCTGTGCGAGGTCTGTGCAAGGGGCTGTGTGAGGATCTGCGGGGGTGTGAAGGGCTGAGCAAGGGTCGTCGACGCCCAAGGCTTCTCCCCGGGGGTATCCCGGCCACACGGTGCCCAGTTCGCCACGGCCCTTGGGTGTTCCCCAACCCATCCCCACCCTGGTCTCTCACAGCCCTGGTTCCTGCCTCCTGGTTCCTAGGAGGCTGCGACACCTCCTAGGCCCGGGGCAGGATCCCCTCCTCCGGGCAGGATCCCTGGGATCTGGGGAGTGCCCGGCAGAGNCCGGGTACCACCCCCTGAGCAGATGTCACCGCTTCCCCCCGAACCGGTGTCACTCTCCTCGGCCCGGTACCGCCTCCCCCAGCCGGTGCAGCCCCCCCAGGACCAGCGCTACGTCCTCGAGCCCGTGTCCGTCCCTTCCCCAGCCCGGTGCCCACCGGGCCGGTAGTGCCCGCGCCGCCTATGGCCGGTGGTAGCTGTCCCCCTCGGGCCACCGCCGCCAGCCGGGGGCCGGCAGAGGGAGTCCCCAGGGACCAGCTCGACGCCGGAGGTCCCCGGCCTCCTGGCCCCGCGGCTGCCTGTCTGGGACGGAGCCATCTGTCCGGTGTCTGGTGCCATCTGTCCCCCAGCAGCGCTGCCTGTTATGTCCCGGTGTCCCCAGCACCCCTAGGGAAAAGGGTTGGGCTGTCCCTCCATGGGGTGACACCCCACCAAACCCTCTCCAGATGCCCCTGCAGTGAAGGGTAACCTGGGAAGATTTGGGTTGTGCCTGAGGTTCTCCCACTCTCCTCGGCCCCCTGCTCTTCCTCTGCTCTGTGGCAAGAAGAGCCATAAAGCTGCTGGCAGCCCTGCAGATGCCTCCTCCAGCCCATGAGCCACCACTCAGAGTCCAGGGCCTCTCTGGCAACCAGCACCAGGGCCAAAACACAACGTCCCCTATTGCACATGCTGAGGGCTTCAAACCTTCCCAACACCACCCCAAAACCTTCCCAACACCACCCCAAAACCTTCCCAGAACCTCGGTGCTGCCATGGGGCCAAGAATCTCCCAGTGGCGGATCAAGCCCTGGCCCAGGAGCTGTCCCACACCCCAGTGACATTCAGCTGAATTCTTGTCTGGGCCAAAACTCCATGGAATCAGTTGCATCATTAATTTAGCCCCGTGTTCCTTCAGCATCACACACCTGGCCCTTTGCTCCTGAGAATTCTGAGCAAGACCAGATGTCACAGTGTCTGTGTTTGCTGCTGCTGTGCGGAAACAGCCCCCCCAGTCCTCGACCCACGAAACCTGGAAGCTCCTGATGGATTTTGGCTTGGCTGCTGGGGTGGAGGGAGAGGCAGCTGCACTGCGGGGCTGCAAAACTCATTAACTCAGCAGATGCTGTTGTCTTTGCAGGCGCATGTGAGCGCTGGGTGGTCAGGATGGTCGAGGGGGCAGCTGGGTTTGTTCCCCCATCCTGGCACTGGCAGTGCATCCCCAGCACCCCCAGTGCTCCCTGTCGAGACCCTCACTGACTGTCTGCTCCTTTCAACACTCGGCTCTCAACACACAGCAGGTAGAGTGGAGTCACGGGGGTACCCAAACAGGCATTTTTCCCTCCCAAGGCAGGTTA
Source organism: Cisticola juncidis (assembly GCA_013400215.1). Taxonomy (NCBI): domain Eukaryota; kingdom Metazoa; phylum Chordata; class Aves; order Passeriformes; family Cisticolidae; genus Cisticola; species Cisticola juncidis. The sequence goes on along the minus strand of VXBR01001387.1, from coordinate 184,010 downwards.
AGGACTTAAAAATGCCACTGGGAACATGGGATGGTTATCACTAGGGACACAGCAACAGGGTATTCCAGCCAAATGGGAGATTAAGCCCCAAGAGCAGAGACACAGAGCTGAGGATGTGCCACCATCACAGCCGAGCTCCAAATTGGTGTGGTTTTAGATGCTGAACCTACTTTGGGTGATGAACCAAGTGAATGAAAGTCAACGCATGGATCCAATTCCAAACTGAACCCCTCAATCCCTGCTCCACTACAGGCCATTCTCATCACAGGCCATTCCCATCACAGACCATCCCCACCAGGAGCTGAACTGCCCTGTCTGGTCTTACCTGGCCAGGCAAGGTGGGTCTCCCCTAATCCATCCTGTGATAAACAAAGCCGCCCTTGCAGCCGGGACTCTTCTGTGGGGTTTGCCCTGAGAGCCCCACACACCCAGTGGCACTCAAAGGGGGTTTCCCTTGGGATAACTAGGTATTTGCAATGGAAAGCAAAAGCCACAGGGAGCCCTTAATGGGATGAGTGGATTTTCCAGTGAGCTGTAAATCCGCAGTGGCTGCTGGCAAACACCTCCCTGCCCACTCCGGAGGCGGTGTGTGTGTGTGTGTGTGTGTTGCAACAGCCGCCACTCCAAGGGGATCCACATCCCCAGGGTTTATCAGAGCAACTCCAAGTGTGTCCATGATGCCAACATCCCAAGGGAGTTGAAGACTGTCACTTATTTAATACACGAGGCTGGAAGAGGTTGGCTGGGGGTGGCAATGCCCTCCCTAGCCCTGACACCCCTCACCAGTCCCAGCACAACCCTCTTACACCTAAAATTAAACCTCCTCCCTCCACAGGATGCAAGCAACGGAGCCATCATGAGGCCATGACATCTGGAGGATGTCTGGCTTTCCTAGAGGGGAGCCCAAGCATCCCTCAAACATCCTTTCACTATCCCTCAATCATCCTCGAGCATCCCGCCGGCCCGCAGCGAGCAGCCCATGCCTGGCAGCGCTCCTGCCTTCCCTCGCCACCCCACACCGCACATCCCCTGGTACGGACGCCCCGGCAGGGAGCGGGGAGGGGTTGCAGAGCGCAGAGGGGACACAGATTACAAGAAGAGAAGGCGGGGGAGAAGGGGTGGAGGAGAAGTCGTGACTTAAGGCGCTGCCCTGCTCAGGGGGAGTTTCCGCTGCCGGAGGCGGCGCCGCCCGGCCGCATCCGCACGGGCCTTGAATGCGGTGTGAGGATGAGAAGGGAGAAAGCAAAACCCAGTTCCCCCAGCTGCCACCTCCTCTCCTCTGTAGGAGCAGGGGAATCCAGCGAATTCAGGCAAACACCGGGAAGCGTTAACTCGGTGCTGGCTCCCACTCCAAACCCGCTCCCCCAGCACAGCCGAGACCTTCGGAGCCCCATTCCCCCTCCGGCGGTAAGAGGATGCCAGGACACCAATCCCACTGCCCCGGGCACGGGCGGCTTGTTCCCGTCTGTTCCCTCCGCATGCGATGCCCTGGGGCACTCCAACCCCCAATGCGGCAGGGTGGCAGCGGGGCAGGGGTCAGAGTGGCACCAAGATCTGCCGCTGAGCCCTCCTGAAAGGGAACTTGCAGGATGTGATCCCACAATGAAACTCATGGCAGCCTGGCACCGAGATGGGGTGACCCAGAGCCCCTCATAAAATTCCCGAGGGCATGGATGGTGCCACGGGTAATTTGGGGCTGGGATGGGACACTGACCAGACAAGACCAGAGAAGTGCAGGGGGACCAAGTCCCACAGCCAGAGACGGCCTCACCCCAGCTCCTACCCCACCATGACTCCCTGGGACAGAGGAGAGCTCCAAACCCTGCCACTCATCCAGGACCTCCCTGCACCCTGGTTAATTAAAATCTCGCTCTCCTCAATGACTGTCACTTCCTGTGATGGTGGTCGTGGGTGCCATGTGCCAGGGGATCCTCCAGCCCCTCTCCCAACAAGCATCTCCTGATCCAGGCAGTCAATCCACAGCAGTGCCCGGTGTCCGTAGCACCGCCCAGACCCAACTGGGCAAAGCTCATTAGAGGTTGCTTGCTAATGAGCAGGACTTGGGTTGTGCCAGCAAAGGCACCAGGGAAGCCACCAAAGCCTGCTGGGACAGGCTGATAGCTGATCTGTCACCTGGAGCATTCCAGTGGTTCCCACAGGTGTTGGCAATGTGCCACCTGCCTGTGCCTCAGTTTCCCCAGGCACTGCCACCACCCTCATCACCACCAGGGCCACTGACTGCCCCAGCAGGTCTTGGCTCCCTGCAGAGCCCTTCTGGGGCTGGCACTCCTCTGGGCTTGGGTAGGACCGGGGGAACCAATCCTGCCCAGCCAGGCCAGGGCAGTGACATGAGATGGGCTTTCCCTGGGGACACACAGGGCAGTGGGCAGAGGCTGTGTGGTCTCAGCTGCTCCCTCCCTGTCACTGCTGTTTTTCCCACTGCACAGGGCACAAAAGGGATGTGGGAGGACAGAGGGTGCAGTCCCTGCCCCAACTGCCACTAAATGGATGCCCCAGACAGATGACAGGACTGTCACCCATTTGGCAGCAGCAAGGTGGAGGGGGGTCACATGGTGGTGGGAACAAATACTGAAGTCTTCCATCCAATTCTGATGTCCCAATCCCACACTGGTGTCCCCAGCACAGGCTGATGACCAGGCTGTTGGTGGTGGAGCGTGCCAGACCTCCCCAGGGAGCACATGCAGGTGAGGGGACATCCTGCTTGAGCAGTGAGCAGAAATGGCTCTGCAAGGGTCATGGGCAGGGTGAGGCACTCTCCTCCCACAGGGCTGCCCCAGCTCCACACGGATCCTGCTCCAGCCAGAAAGGAGGAACACATCCCCAGGGTTCTCACCTGGTGGCTGCCACAGCTGGTGGCACCATGTCCTGTCCCTACAGCGGTGCCAGCCTGCCCCAGGGGCTCCTGTCACCAACCCAGCCAAGGTCCAGGGGGCTGCAGTAGCCCACTGAAGTCAGGGGTCCCACCAGCCATGGGATCAGTAGCTGCACCCCAAGATCCAGCCCGAGGGGGTCCCCTGATCCCCCTGCCCACGGCTCCAGGCCCCACATCCCGCTCCAGGCCTGGGGCCCCGCTCCCATCCGCAGCCGGAAACACCTTTTTCCTGTCCGTGGGGCTGTGGGGGGGGCAGCAGGAAAAAACCTCGTGTCCTGGCAGGTTATTTACATCCTGCTGCCAGTGGGGCCAGCCTGATTCCCTCCACGTCCCCACATGCACCCCAAGCTCTGCTCCAGCCCTGTCAGCCTCATCCCAGTCCCCATCCTATTCTCATCCTCACCCCTATCTCATCCCATCTTGTCCCTATCCCTGCCCCATCCCTATCCTCATCCCACCCCCAATGCATCTCATATCTCATCTCACCTCATATCTCATCTCATCTCATCCCCACCTCTTCCTTATCCCCATCCGTCTCCCCATTCTGATTTTATTTCCTATCCCAGTTCTCATCCACATCCTTTCTTCAGCCCCATTCCTCTCCCCGCCGCCAACCCCCTCCCAACAAAGGGGGTCTCCAAGACTGGAGACCCCCTTTACCAGAAGGAGGATCTCAAATCCTTCCTTGGGGATACCATTCCCTTCCAGTGAGTGCCAGAGCTCACCCAGTCCCACAGTCCCCATCACAACCTGTCTCCCCTCTCCCTGGCCTCTCAGAGCCAGCTCCCATGCTGGGATGTGTGAAATGCCTTCTGTCTCATCCAGTCCTAGGAAAACGCTGTGGGGAAACTGAGGCACGGGCCTGGCAAGGTGGGGAGTGACCCTAGGCCAGGACCAGGGGTACTCCTGGGGCATGGGCAGGGCCCCTGCCCCCCGAGCCCTGTGCCCCGGCACGGGCATTTACTCAGCGCTGAAATGACTCAGCCAGGATCCGGCCGGGCCAGCCGGGATTTCCTGACTCAGCTCCCCCGGCTGTGAAACTGGGGGGGGTCCCACCCCTGGGGGGGTCCCACCCCTCCTTCCAACCACACAGACACCAACACACACTGCTGAGGGGTGCAGGGAGCTCCCCCAGCCCTGTGACGCCCTTGAGAGCACATGGATCCTCTCTGGCACCAGGCACATGGCACCTCTCTGGCACGGCAGCTACGGCAAAGCCTGGGGAAGACAGGCAGCACCCCGAACCCCATGGGTGAGCCCTGCCTGCTCGGGGTCTCACCCGCTCTGGGCAGTCGTGGGTATCCAGCAGGGCCAGCTGCAGGCCTGGCATCCCGGCACACCCAGACTCCCTGGCTCCAATCCCAGTTGTTTTTTTCCTAGGTGAAATCCAGGAAAAGAGTTGTCCCAGCACAGGCACTCAGTGGGTCTTCACCGTTTCCCTCACACGGGGTGACAGACACCTCCGTGTCTCATGGGGCAGGGCCTGTGATGAAGTCATCTCAGAGTTTTCCCTCTGTCTGCGCCATCCCAGTTTGTCTGCAACATTCCCAGCTCCAAGAAGTGTGGGGATGGCTCCTTCACCCCAGGTGGTGGAGGATCCCCATGGGAAGCACCCATGGATGCCTACAGCCTGGAAGCACCTTCCCATATCAAAAATTAGGGCAGACACCATGACCTGCCAGCACCGACCTGCTCTGCCTCTGGAAAGGAGATGTGGGGCAGCAGGACACACATTTTCGATACTCCCCTGCTTCAGTTTCCCCTGACACCCTTCGTTGGCCATTTTGTGCTCCCCAGGACTGAACTGGGGAGGCACCACAGCCTCTTCCTGCAGTGACCCTCTGCCAGGGACAGGAACTGGGGGTGTCCAGGGGACACCGAAGGCACTGAGACACAGCAATTTGCCAGCCCGGTCACTCTGCAGCTCCCACTGCTGAAATAGGGTCTCTGTGGAGAGGTGGGGACATTGTGGGGCACAGGAGAGGGGGCGCGGGGGCTGCCCCGAGTGTCAGGCTGTGCCAGCCCCTACAGCTGCTGCCTGTGCTCCTCTCGTGTCACCGCTGCTCCCCGCAGCATGACCCCATCACCTCGGTCCTCAACAGGGTGTTCCCCATCATCTGCCTCCCCTACCGTGTCTAGTCAGTCCCCGATGGGATGTCCCCCATCCCCTCTGTCAGCGCCGATCCCCGCAGGATAACTCAGCTGCTGTGTCCCCGAATGCCACCGCCAGTCCCTGTCGGGGTGTTCCGTATCAGAGCCAGCCGCGGTGTCCCTGTCTTGCAGGGCCACGCAGG
>VXBR01001387.1:100921-172637 GCA_013400215.1 Cisticola juncidis | reverse complement strand
GGATCCATGGCAGAGCCGGGCGGATCCATGGCAGAGCCGGGTGGATCCATGGCAGAGCCAGGCGGATCCATGCGGGGCCGGGCGGATCCATAGCAGAGCCAGGCGGATCCATGCGGAGCTGGGTGGATCCATGCGGAGCCGGGCGGATCCATGCGGGGCCGGGTGGATCCATGGCAGAGCCGGGCGGATCCATGCGGGGCCGGGTGGATCCATGGCAGAGCCGGGCGGATCCATGGCTGGCAGTAACACCAGCGTGGGTGATGGGACCTGGGAGAGACAGTGGCTGCCAGAGGGACGGGATGGGCTGCACCCAGCACGGATGGGGGCTGTGTTGTTTTGCAGGTGGGCAGAGGATTTCTGAGGTTTTTGCCTTTTTCTAGGTGTCAATCCAGATGACACGTACAATGAAACACCCTATGAGAAGGGGTACTGCTTCGTTAGCTACTTGGCCCATCTTGTGGGCAACCAGAGCAAGTTTGATGCCTTCCTCCAGGTGGGTGTGAGCTGCAAAGTATCCAAAATGCCACGGCAGGAGGCCAGGGCACAGCAGGACCCTGGGAAGGACAGGCTGAGAGGGTGGCTGGGGAGAGGAGGAAGAGGTGGGAAATGGGAATGTGAATAGGGGAATAAGATAAAGGCAGAGCCTTGTGCTAGCAGCAGGTGCTGGGAATGTTGAGGAGTATCCCTGGGGATGCAAAGGGCTGGGCAGCCCTGTAGGGAACAGCGTCTGGAAGGGGTTTCTCCATAAGGTGGATCACACAGAGGGCTGGGCAGCACTGCTGGGGTCAGAGGGTCTGGCAGCAGCCCCATCCCTCCCCACAGGCCTACGTGAACAAGTTCAAGTTCCAGAGCATCACTGCAGATGACACCCTCGGGTTCTTCCTGGAGTACTTCCCGGAGCTGAAGGCAAAAGGCGTGGACTCCATCCCAGGTCAGCACAGCACTATCCTGGCTGGGGAACAGTCCTTGGGTGCCAGAGCTGCCCATGTCCCCCAGAGCCTTTTCACACTGGTTTGTGTGTTTTACTGGAGATGCTGTTGCTGCCAGCCTGGCTCTGTCTGTCAGAGGAGGCATGAACAGCACTGGCCTGCTGGGATCAGGCCCAGGCTGGGCATGTGCTGGCTCAGCCTGGGTTTTTTCCATTCAAGCCCGGTCCCTGCGCTGCACTCGGGTGCTGTTTCATGGGGTGTCCATGACTCAGCCTGGTGAGTCTGGTGAGCACTGGGATCAGGCCCAGCCAGCACTCTGGGCTTGGCCCAGCCTTGCTGGGGATCCAGGCTTGGCAGGAGCTTTCCGTGCTGGAGCCAGCTCATCCTGCTGGTGGCGCTGGGGCTGATAACCACAAGCACACCCTGAGCCCGTGTGTCTGATGGCCTCACCCCCATTGGTTTGTGGTTATCACTGTCCTCGGGCAGGTTTGGTGGCACTGGAGAAGGCAGTGGGGGGTCTGGGCAGCAGCCCTGGTGTGGGGCTCAGGGATCTGTTCCCAGCTCTCCCTCCTGCCCCGCTGCAGGGTTTGAATTTGACCGCTGGCTGAACACGCCGGGCTGGCCGCCCTACCTGCCCGACCTGTCCCCTGGGCAGCAGCTGATGAGGCCGGCGGAGGAGCTGGCAGAGCTCTGGGCAGCTGATGGCCTGAACATGGAGGCAATTGAAGCCGTGGACATCACGGGCTGGAGGACATACCAGCTGGTGTATTTCCTGGATCAGGTCCTGCAGAAATCCCCCCTGCCTGAAGGTGAGAGCCAGGGCACGCCTAGGGCTCTGGTGCCCAGAGGAGACACCGGGTGATGTGTCCAAGTCCAGCCAGTTGTGATGTGAGGGCACATCATGGGGGCCATGGGTGTGTGGCCATCAGTCCCTCCCCAGCTGCTCTGTGGGTCCTGCTTCCAGGGAAGCCTTGCTTGGTGTTGTGGGGGATGGAGGGCCAGGGGAATTTGTGGTAGTGGGGAACTGCGTTTGCGCTCTCCCCTGTATTTTTTTTTTTTTTTTTTTTAGCACTGGAATTGTCTTCCCAGGGAGGTGGTGGATTCACCATCTCTGGATGTGTTTAAAAAAAGACTGGACATGGCACTTAGTGCTATAGTCTAGTTGAGGTGTTAAGGCATAGGTTGGACTTGATGATCTTAGAGGTCTCTTCCAACCTCATTCTTCTGTGATTCTGTGATTCTGTGGAAGCATGTCCCTGTCCCTGCTGTCCCCAGGCTGGCTCTACTGAGCTGTTGTGTCCCCATGTCACCACAACTGTCCTTGCCCTCTGTGCTGAGGAATCACTGTCCACTTTGTGCTGGCACCCCAAGCCACCTGCACATGGCCCTGCAGGGCTGCCAGCCAAGGCCCAACATGGGCACTGTCCTGCCCAGCCAGTGCCTGGGATGCTCCAAACTGGGGATGGAGGGTGCTTGGGCAGGGCTGACCCGAGGCTGTGGGGATCCCAGAGGATTTGCAGCACAGCTGGGATGGACTTCCCTGGGAGCAGGGGCTGGGAGCTGGGTCAGAGCCCCGTGGGAGATGGTGCCCACTCCCCTCTCACAGGCAATGTGAAAAGGCTGAGCAAGATGTACCCCAAGATCTCCAAGGCCCAGAACGCTGAGCTGCGACTGCGCTGGTGCCAGATTGTCCTCAAGAACAACCTGGAGGCTGAGTACAGCAAAGTCAAGGACTTCCTGCACAGCCAGGTTTGTCCCTGAGCAGTGGTGGCAGTGCCCAGCAGCAGGCCAGTGGGGAAAGGGCACAGGGCACAGGGCTTTCAGTGCCAGGGAGACAGAGTTTGTTTCTTGCTTTTGATAGTCCCAAAGGGTGGTTTGGGTTGGAAAGGACCTTGAAAGCTCATCTTATTCCACCCCATGCCATGGGCAGGGACACCTTCCACTAGACCATCCAAGCCCCACCCAACCTGGCCTTGGACACTTCCAGCAATGTGCCAGGGCCTCACCACCCTCACAGGGAAGAATTTCTTTTAAATATCCCATCTGACCCTGCCTTCTGGCAGTGAGAAGCCATCCCCCCTTGTCCTGTCACTCCAAAGTCCCTCTCCAGCTCCATAGGCACTGGAGAGGGCTCTGAGGTCTCCCTGGAGCCTTCTCCAGGTGAACATCCCCATCTCTCCCAGCATGGCCCCAGAGCAGAGGGGCTCCAGCCCTCAGAGCAGCTCCATGGACTCCTCTGGGCCTGCTCTGTCCATGTGTGTCTTGTGCTGGAGACTCCAGAGCTACATGCAGTGCTCCAGTGTTGGGGTCTTATAAGAGGGCAGGTTTTGCCCTCACCTGCTGCCCATGCTGCTGGGGATGAGCCTAGGACACAGTTCCCTTTCCAGGCTGGGAGAGCACATGGCCAGTTCACATCCAATTTGTCACCCAAGTCCTTCTCTGAAGGGCTGCTCTCCCATCCATCCTGTCCTGAGCCGGGTGCAGGACCCTGCACTTGGCCTTGCTGCACTTTGTGAACTTCTCAGGGTCTGCTCCTTCTCCACGGTCCAGGTGTTCTCCCCTCTCCAGGTGCTTCGGTGCCAAGGGCTACCCTTGGCAACTTTCCCCACCCTGTCCCATTGCCGTGTGCTCAGTGCCTCGCTAAGAGCAGGGCCATGCTGAGGTGTCCTGCTGGGGACAGGGGCAGTGTGGGTGTCACCCTGGCTGGGTGGAGGCCGGGTTGTAACTGCTGTGTCCCCACAGGGCAAGCAGAAGTACACGCTGCCCCTGTACCGCGCCATGTGGGGCGGCTCCGAGGCCACCCGGGCCCTGGCCATGGAGACCTTCTCTGCCACGGCCCCCCAGCTCCACGTCAACGTCCAGAACTACGTCAAGAAGATCCTGGGCTTGCAGGGGGCTGAGCCTTGAGGCAGGCTGGGCTCTGCTCCCTGTGCCAGTGTCCATGTGGGCAGGAGCTCAGTGCCTCCCTCTCACTGCACATTTCCTTATTAAAATGTGCGATTTTTTCTCTGTGTTCTTCCTGTTCCCAGTGAGCCACGGGCCACCTCAGAGTGACTCCCTGCCTCACTGCCAGCCCTGCTTTGGGCACTTGGGGTGCTGCTGGATTCCCCTGGTGCTGGCACTGGAGGGAGGGGTTTGGCCTTAGTGCCTGCAGGGTTGGAGCAGCTCAGGCCCTGATCCACACTGCTCCTTGCAGGCTCCTGCCCAGCTGCCACAGGTCCTGTGTGACAGCAGGGACATGGGGAGCTGGTGCAGTGTGGCAAAGCTGAGACCTCCTGGCTCCAGTGCCCTGAGCTGCTGCTCCAGAAGAGCTGGGGATTGCTTCTCCTCCTTGCTTTTTGCAATCACGCTGGGGCTCACATTGGGTTGGAGGAAAGGGGTGTTCCTGCTCTCCCACCAGCAGTCCCAAGGGCTTTAAAGACCAGGGGGGCCTGCATGTGGCAGAGACTGTAGGAATAAGACAAAGCTGGACAGCCACAATTTTTCCTCATTCCTTATCCAAGGCAGAGATATGACTGCACCAATCCCAGTACAAAACTACCCAAGGCTGCAGAAACGTCAGTAACCTGGGAGCCTGCTGGCCACAATGATAACAAGGTGGTGATAACAAGAAAACCTAAACTGCCCTGGGAAGCTCCTGTGTATCTCACAGCCTGTGGCCCCTACAACACTTCCCGTTCTGTGATCTCCTATGAAGCTTGGGGGTGTCCTCCCAGAGAGGTGCACGGTCCTGGAACTCTACACCACAGCAGTCCAGAGGCAAATCTCAGTGGGTTAAAAGTTTTCACATTAAATCTGACCCAGCACTATTGTCCCTACAGCTGTGACTGAGCCCAAACGTCCCCCAAAGCCAGGACCCCACAGTGCCCACTCAGAGGGTGTGGAGGTTGTGCATTTCCTCACAGGTGGGCTCAGGAATTAGAGAGTATGGCTATGGCATGGTTGAAAACACCAACCCGTTCAGCCTCAGAGAATGAGGCTTCTCTGGGCAATGGGTGTCCTCTAGTGGATCAGCATTACTGGAAATAGACTGGAGTGTTGTTCCAAGTTGCAGTGTAGAACCTTTCTCCAGCTGCCAGTCTGGTTTCCCAGGGAACACAGAGCCTGTCACTACAATTATCATGACCTCTGGTAAGAGACTCCCCTATCTGTGAGGCATCTGGAAACAATCTCTCGGATTTAAAAGGTGCCCTTGGCTCTCAGAAGTACCTGTCACCTCTAGTCTGACTCACCTGAGCAGGCCACCAGGGAGACAGATGGGGCTGTCCCTAGAGCAGTTCCCTGGATTAAATACGTGACACACTCTGCATTGCACACACTGCCATAGCCGTGGCACACTGGGGCACGTGCAGGTATCAGGGATGCTGATGAGGAGCTCACAACTGCTGCTCCAGGAACACTTCACTGAATGAAAATCATGGCTGCAAGGGTGAATGTGAGGGCTGGGAGCTGCACGTCTCAACAGGGATCCTGCACCACTCCAGCCTCAGACAAGCAGAGAGCAGCCCCTGCAGCTGCAGCAAGACAAGGTTTTGATTCCCAGCTTGTCACTCCCTCCCAGGGCAGCCCAAAGGCTGGGACAGTTCCACCACCACACACTTCTACCAACACCATCCAGTTGTGAGGAGAGGTGAAGTTCCTCTCCTCTCCTCTCCCCTCTGTAGCATCCAGCACAGAGCTGGGGGCTGCACGGGGAGGGAGCAGCAGCTGCTCCTGCACGGGCTGGGAAGGGCACTCTGCCTTCATTCACCTTCCTGCAAAGGCAAGGGCTCACAGAGATACTTCAATATAAAATTAGTAACAAGATGTAACACAGTTATTTTTAACAATGTGACCTTCATCAAGCACAGAACGTTTTTTTTTCTTAATTTTTTTCCAAAATGAAATCCAAGTCAATCATGAAATGCCAGGAGAAGATGTTAATTCTTTATTAATAAATAGATTTAGAAAGGCTTAGCAAGACAGGATTAATGGATTTGATGGTCAGAGAGGACTGCTGTAATCTTCCAGTCTGACCTGCTGCAGAGCAGAGGTCTAGATTCCCACAGCCCACCAATCCAGGCAGTTGCACAGGGGCTTATCTCTTAAACCCACACCATGGAGTCTCCTAAAAGTCACTACATTGTGGTCCAAGGGCCAGTCTCCCTGTGAACACCACGTGCTCTTGTTCCCAGTTTTGTTCTGACTTCTCCTTACAGCCCTCGGGCTGGGTAAGCTGTAGCTCTTTAAATAGTATTCTTTAAATACTGTGTTTTGAAGGATTAGTGACTTACTCATGACTGCTTGATTTTACAGTATGAAAGTAATAATGGGCTTGATTATGGACTTAGTAACTCCCCAAAACATGTGGAATTAATTCACGCCTGCAATGATTTCAAGTCTAGGTTTGGGTAACAAATGTAACGAAGTCCAAACGCCGCACAAAGGTACAAACCCAGCAAATCCAGAGAGAGCTGTCCCTGCTCCTCCAGGGCTGCTGTACTGTGCAGACACTGAGCTGCTCCATACGTAACAGTAAACCAGAGCCAGCTCTGAAGTGCCAGTGTTTGTCAGGAAAGAATGAGAAGGTGGATTCCCAACATGTCATATGTCTGCGCTCAGCTCTGCACACTGCTTGTCTGAGATGTGGGTAGCTAAGGAATCTATGATGTCAAGGAGGAGGAGCTGACTGAGCGAGCGGAGATTTGGCAACTTGGAGACCTTCAAGGAAAACAAAACAGAAAAAACAGGAAGAAATTAAAAACCTCCCCAAATCACAGCTCATGTATTACCCTTTTACCCTTGGCACCCCACAGCAAGTCTGGCGGGGCACAGATGGTGCAAGACCCCAGCTGTGCTGCAGGGAACAGATCATGGGGCTCCGGTCGGGGCTTAGAACCAAATTCAGACTGCTGGGAGTGGAGAGCAGCAGGAATCTGCCCCCAGAGCTGCCCCTCTGTTGGTACTGACAGCCCCACTGCTACAAGACACTGAGCACTCTCCTAAGAGCAATGCTGGGCACCAGCACAGCCTGAGCTCTGAGATGTGTGGTTTTGCACTGAAAATGTGACTCAGGGCCTGATCTCTTTGCTCCAGTGCTCCTGAAGAAAAGCTCTTCTCAGTGTCCATGCTGGTTCTGCTGGCATTCTTCCTGCAGTCAAAGCAGGTCACTGGAGCACTTGCCAACAAAAACCTCCACCACATCAGATAGATGAGAATCTACAACAAACTTTATGCTGTTGGACTGTTCAGAAGCTCAACTGTTAGCAAAAGGGAGCTCTACACATTCCTTCCCTCTCCTCAACCTCATGGTTTGGAGCCAGCAGTCCCTCTGTTAGAGGCACTAACACACACACAGCCTCCAGGCACTGTGCCCAGGCACTCACCCACCCGCCTCACCTGAACTGACACCATCACCTCACTCTGGGGAGATGCACTGGGATACAGAATAAAGATGTCCTGAGCAGCCTTTGAAAGCCAGGAAAGAAATGGCTGAGGATGCTTTGAGAAAGAGCTCAGGACATGCTTGTAGCAGTATTCCCAGTCTAAGGATATACCAGGACTGGGAGGGAGAGAGACCCCCTCAGCACTGGTGGGATCTTGCCCCCACCCAGGCACACACTGCAGAACAGATCAGGGTGTCACTACAAATATGTCACAACAGCAGCTTTATTAGGGCTTTTGCACAACACTGACACACAAGAGCCTGAGAACACAATGCCCAAAGCAGTGAGCCTCTAGGAAACAGCTCTTCAGTAATGCTCCTGCTGTGGGGAAAACTCCTTAACAGTCCAAATCCAGAACAGCACTAAGTAACTGGAAGAACAGGAGCTCCCACAGCCAGGGACCCAGCCTGAGCTCCGGTGACCCACCAGGTTTGTGCCTGAGAACAAATCCCCCTCAGAGCTCGTGGCTGGCCCAGGAGCAGAGCAGAGTGTCTGTGCCCAGCCACACTGAGTCACCCAGCCCAAGCCAAGAATCACACACTGAGGCCTCTCAGGCCAAGGGAAAACATTGCATAATTGAGATTTCTCCGTGCACATCTGCTTGACAGTCTTCCAGACACGTTTTGATGAACACTGTTCCACCAGTGAACAGTTTAAATATAAAACATTTCCCCACATCCTGGTGAGGAAGTGCAGCTGAGGAACGCCCTCCAGCTCCCATGGCTGCCTCCCAGTGTTGCAATGTCCATTTCCCCCTGTACTTTCTGGGGACAATCACACCCCTTTGTCTTCCTGTGGCCTCCACTGGGAAGTGATACTGTGATGTTTCAGCCCCCAGCAGCTGCAAGGCACTGACCCAACCCCAGGGATGTCCTGTACCCTGCAGTGGGACCATTCCCCATTCCTGCTCCACAGGACTCATGGGGCCAGAAGAAAAAAGACAGGATGAAGGCAGGGGCTGCAACTTCACGCTGTGGATTCTCCTCTGGGAGTGATTTCTGGATACTGGCTCTACTCCCAATGCTTTTTATGCAATTTCAGTTATTTCTGAATGTAAAATGCGTCATGCTCCAGCAACTTCAGCATTTAATGAAGAGCCTGAACACTGTCCTGTCTTCTTTCCAGACACTAATGGGACATAGCAGTGCTCTTCTTCTCCAGGAGGATTGTGAGTTTAAATATACAAAGGAGAGTGAGCTACTTGAATATTAACTAGGGAATTATTATCAGTATGTGTGTAGCATCCAGAAATCCCAATTCCTATGATTTATCTACCTATTTCAGCAATGCTAATGAGCTGAGCAATGAACTGATGACATGCTGGGGAACTCTCATGGAGGGATCACATCTCATAGGAACAATTAAATGACAATATCCTTATTCTCTCAAGTGAGGACAGGAATATCAGCACATCGGTCTCTTGACCTTTCCTGCCACTAATGCATAATTCCCATCAAAACAGAACCACAGGATTTTTAAGATTGGAAAGAACCTCTGTGACCATGGAGTCCAACAGATGAACATGGAAATCACACAGAGAGCCCAGCCAGGACATGGTAATTTGTTTCAGAGCACATGACAATAAAACATGTATGACAGAGAATACTTCAAGGGAAGTAAGAGCAGCACACTGATAACTGCTAGTGAGGAAGAGATTTGTGCCCTCAATATACAACAAACTTCCCCTGCTATACACACACCAACCAAACAAGGGCACGGCACAAAATTAAGAGCTGGAACAACTGGAAATGGAAGCAATTTTGGGTAACTTCTGCTTGGAAGGGCTTCACATTTCTAGACTAGCTTGTTCTAGTCTTTAATTTACTTTGGTGTGAGAAGTGTGCCTAGCAGTCCTGTCAGTGAGTGTCAGTAACATGCAACCAGTTCTCACACGATGAAGAATGAAACTGATTTCTGTATGCACGTGTCTTTAACCAAGGCAGTGACAGAGGACAGCAGCTCTCAAAAGCCACAGAAAAGATGCAACCAACCTTGGTGAACTGGTGGACGATGATGTGCAGGCAGTGCCTCTTCATGTCCAGGGCCTGGGTCTTGTCAGCTGCCTCTAAAATCTAGAGAAGGAGTAAAAATGTGATTTCCATTCTGCACAGCTCAGATGCACAACCTTGACCCAGAGCTGGTAACTCCTCTTAGCTAGGGAACATCTCAATTTTGCTTTACAAACTGAATCTTTTCTGTACTATTCAAAAATTAGCCTTGGATTTAAAAAGTATGGAGTCCTCAAGAGCTAACCAGCAGGAATTGCTTCTGCTTGTGCTGCAGAGGTTCAGGCTGCCTGCCTGGGAGCTGGCATTGGCTTTTTTACCACACAATATCTTTTATTAGCTGAAACTCCACTGCCAGATACTGCTAGCATCACTGATAAGACAAGATTAATGTAGACCACCATTCATCCTGGAACAAATGTCTGCCAAAAAAAGTTTGTAACAGGGGATGAGAGCTCAGGAGGAGCCAGGTGAGCAGTACCTGCTGAGCCCTGCAGCACAGGAACAGAAGTGACACAGTTCCAGGTAAGGAACAATACTGAAGGCTGGGCTGCCACATATGTCATCACATAGGGCCACTGCCTCTGGGCAGTCTCAGTGACCTGGCACTGGGACCCACCTGACCAGACCCCTTGGCTTTCCTTTAAGTGACTGAAGTGCTTGGGGACAATTACCTGGAGCACATTCTCCACTGTGACATTCATTTCCAGGTTCTGCTTGCAGTAGGCCTGGAGCCTGTTGTTGGAGAAGCCGTAGTAGTAAGGTGCTGCAAAGAGGTATCTGCTCATCCCATTGAGGAATAAACCAGAAAGCAAAGGTGAGAGGCTGAGGGCAAGCAGAGCCCTGTGAGGAGTGAAGTGCAGGGCCTGCTGGTGCCCCCTGACAGACCATCCCCCCAGCCTGTGCCAGGCAATCCACAGCAAAAGGTGACCTGATGCACATGCACCCAGATCCTCCAATTCCTTCAAATCTAAGGATACAGGGAGTCCTCAGGAGGCATGTTCACTTCTCCATAATAGATATATCTAAGCATGGACTCGAATGCCTGCTTGCTGGGAACCATTTCACCTATAGAAATGTTCACTTGCCCATCTTCTGGCATGAAGGAACGGAACATGGCTTCAAAGTAACTGGAAAGGGAAATGAAACTGATATAACACATTCTGCATACAGATGGTTTAACCCAGTATTGTTCAAAGGCTGCTATTCAGAACTGCAGCTTCCAAAACAACAAATTCAGGGCAACAACATGAGCAAAAATACTGCTCATTTATTTTTTCATGTATGTCTGCCAGTGAAAACTCCAAACATAAGCCCCCTAATTACCATCAGAACTACCTGAAATTTGTCTGCTTCTTGAAAATTAGGACACATGGTGCTTTGCTTTTTCTCTCATTTGCATAAGACCCAGCAGAGAGCTTAAAGCATTATGAATTTCCTTGGTATCTACAGGCTGCCAATCATCAGAGCTGTTTTAAGAGCTGTGGAATGCTTCTGGTAAAATACCACGGTAACTAATACTGAATATTGTTACTGAAGAAAAAATTGTGACAGTATTTTAAATAGAAATGTTATGTGAACACTTAATGTTTGGTGGAACACCTGCACCTGTAAGGTGCAGGTCTACAGAACACACAAGTGCAGGACAAATCCACTTCACCTGCACCCTGAGGAGGGAGAACACTCTAGTCTTTGTCATGCACCATTTTTTGTTATGTTTATTCATAACCAGTCTTAAATATCAGAAACTGAGAAAGAAATTCAATTTCCACATGATACAATATGAATTGTTCACTGTCAGAAGGCTCCTTCTGACCTCAGTGGACATCTGTTGCTTTCCACTTCACTGAAACCACCTTATCTTTTTCACCCTTTTTCCCTTCCTGTGATTTTACAGATGCTTTGTCTTGCAGTGCAGCTTCTCACACACCCTCTGCAGAATCTCTGCAGTTCTAATTTCTTCCTATTTTCCCTGCTGGGTATGAAATGGAAAAAAAAATTAATCACTACTGCTTAAAAGCTTATTACACTCACTGAGCAAAGCTTAATACTTCATGCAGATTGAAGTTCCTCCCTGTCTTCTGAACCAAGCACAGCTCAGCTGCACTGCCCAGCCCTGCACTGTCCCTCACACTGTCCCCTCACTCCTGGCACAGTGTCAGGAACAGGCTCACCTGGAGCGAGCTGCCAGGATGGCTTTGTGGGCTGGCCGTGGGTGCCCATCTAGGAGCAGGATGATATCACAGAATTCAGTCCCAGCTCCTTCTAGGTAAGCCTTCATGTCCTGAATTAAAGATGTTCCTGAAATTAAACATAACCAAATAAAGACATGATAGTTCCAGGTGACCAGGGACTATGGCTAAGCCAGAGCTCCAGCCCCTCCTTCCTTTGGGACTCTCAGTGTGAATTTGAGTCAAGTCATTCCTCATAATCTTGGAGCAAAATGAGCTTCATCCTTCCCCACTACAGCCCATTCTCTACTGCCCCTGCCAGAACCCCCTGTCAGCTCTGCTTTCTGCCACTCACTGCAGACTCCAGCTGTGGCCACAATGATACATGCTCTCTACAGATAGGAAAGCTGATTTTTCCCCTCCCTTTGTACTATTTCCAACCACGAGGAAAATAAAATTTTGCATCTTCATGAAAAATCTTTCCCAAATCAGCAAAAAAGGCTTCTTTTATTCAATATTTTAATCAACCTTTGTAAATACATGACTGAGGAATAGAGCACATCCAATTCTGCTCCAAATTCACTCATATTTTCAAAGTTCATCTTTCAGTTTTTAATGTTTGGGTCTCTCACACCATTCTGGCTCTGGATACAGAACTGGCTGTGCCACCTTCCCAGCCAGTGCACCTCTCCCCCATGGGACAAATGCCAGCCAAAGCCTTTCTACTTGACCTTCCAGGACTAGCTTCCTTCTCTTTCTCTTCAGTTCCCAATTATTTTTGTGCAGCACTCCACACCAACACTGCCAATGCCTCTGAACTTTGTGGCCTTAGAAAATTTCATTATTACATTCCTTGTGTTGTGTGTCAAGATGTTAAAATGTTGAGTACAACTAGTCCCAAATCAGCCCTTGATGAATTCCACAATGAAATTGTAAATCACATCTTCCTCTTCTCCTCCCTGTATCCTGTTCCTTTCAGACACTCACACAGAGCAGTGCCTTATTCACAGGATCCTCCTCCATCCTCCTGCTCCTCCTTGGTGAACACCTCCAAGCAGGCTGTTTCACTGCTCAGCTCTGTCACCCTTCAGCCACTTACACTGACTGTCCACTGCCTTTTTTTGGATCATTCTTTACACCCCTCAGCTCCTTCTCTCATCTCTCTGAACAGGATCAGGATGGTTTATTGCAAGAACACAACTATATTTAATGGGACACCGTTCTGATTGAAACTCACTGGGAAAAGAACTGTTGTGCTCTGTCAGTCTGGGAGAGGCCTGAGCAGTTATCCCAACTGGGAACTGGTGGGATGCAGGGGGCTGCTTCCCAGACATCTCCCCAGGCTAAACAAATCCTTAGCAAAGCCAAACCAGCACATGGAATTACTCCATAAAGCAGGGGGGTTACCAATGTCGAGGGGCTGGTCAGAGTGTGTTCGGACAGGGGGCTGCTGCTTTCTCCGGACAATCTCCACAATAAGGGATGAAGAAAGATGCTCAAACTCCTTCATCATTATGACTTGATTAAAATGGGATTCCTTCACCACAAAGTTCAGGCAATGTTCCTTAAAAACAGACCAATATTAATTAAGAAATTGATGGTGTATTGATTGAAGTAATTTTACAGCATTCCATAAATGCTACATGTTACATATGCCATTGGCCATCCTTTCCTTTGAGCCTCCACATGGATCCTGCAGCCAGAACTACCCAACAGTGATATCCTCATCCTTCCTAAATGACCCTTTAGGCTCCTACTTCAACAGGAAATTCAAGACACTTCTAAGCATCTAGGAAAATTTGACTAGATATTAATAAGGAAGAGATTAACTGCCCATTGAGCTGCTCCAAAGCTTTCTAAAACATGAATCTCAGGAGATACTGAAAACTTCATGGAGATAATGAAGATTGGTTGCTATCTCATAATAACTTTTAACATAATTAGACACGAGAAGTTAATTAAAAGAGTGAAGAGATCTTAACTCTTGACACTCTCCATCAAAGGTCCAAAGAGCTTACAGGATTCAGTGGGTTACCACAGTGTGGGTTTTGCCTGCATCTTTTCCATAAATGCAGTGAACAGTTCAAGAGTTTGGGAGGCTCTTGTGTAATAAATTTCTTACAAAAATCAGTGTGGTGAAAAGGTGACAAATGAACCAGACCTAATGCTAAACAGTTAGAGGAAAAAAAAAAAGGGGCACTTCATTTCCCAGTACGAACCAAGGCTTCTCCTCAGGACACTTTTATAAGCAATAAATGCAATCTACATCAGCTCACCATAAGGTGGGTACAAGTTCACCCAAAGAATCATTACTACTGTCTGCTTCTGCCAGTTTATTTCACCTGGGATCCAAAGGTATATATGCCAGGACTCACCCATGAAATGGTTTGAATCATGACTGGGATGCCAGGAAGAGCAGCTTTCTACAGAGGACCCACCCATGAGGATTAATGAGCACCTGAACAGAGGATGCCAGCTCAGGGTGATCCTGCCTGACTGGAGCCATGTGCAAGAGTCCCTGTCACTCCAGAGGTAGCCAGGGCAGGTGGGGGCACAGATCCACCAATGCTTTAGATTCTGGTGCCCTGCACCAAAGGCTGTGCTGCCTTTTACACACTTGCTGCTGGCCCTGCTGCTTCCTCCTGGAGGCCTTTCCTCTCCCAAACCCAGTGCACACACAGTGCCTGAGGAAGTGCTGGTGCATACTGGTTTCTCCAGCCTCACTGTGCTTGCAGCCACCAGTGATATGGTCACTGGTGTGCACAGGCTGAACACCAGGTACTGCAAGGTCCTGCTCTGGCTCTGGGACTGTGGGCAGGAGCTGTTCCCCTGCAGGTTCAGCAGAACTGGCTCTGGGCACTGCTGTGGGATCAGCACAGCCAGCACCTCCTGGACTGCAGCCAGTGGTCAACTCCACCATGATGGTTACTGAACACCCAAAGCCTCTCACCCACCACACAGACAGAGAATCACTGGCATATTTTGTTTTTCAGGGCAAAGGCCTGAGAACAAAGTTTAGTTCTTCCATCTAGACAATGAAAGAACCCATCTGCAGTGTCAGTACATATAACACAGCAAGACCAGGAAATGCACTGCTTCCATCTTGCTGCAGCAAGAGTGAACTGATGAAGAGCCAAAGTCACTCTGCCCTTGACATTCTGCAAAGCAGATATGCAAAAATATTGAGCATGTATTGAAAAAGGCCTGCATAATATCACAAGTCACTGCAGGACAACCCATGCTAAATATACTTTAGCGACTGTAATTAAAGGAATGACGAATTTGCAAAAGCCAATACCTTTGGCCAAATGTTAATTACATAAATTTTATTTTTAAATATTTCTTATCAGTTACTTTGTATGCAGAATATGATTACCTTTAGCTGATCCAGCTGAAGCTTGTTAGCATTCTCACACACAATGAGCACGTTCTGCAGATCTACAGATGCTTCAATATACTGAAGGCAGAGCTGTTCCAGGCGAGAGAGTTTGAAGTTTAAGGCCAGTTTGTACACATCCATAATGAGTAACACATCCTGCACATGACCTGAAATTGCAAGAGGGAAAACTGCTGGAGAGCTCACAGAACAAAAAGAGGAACCCTTCTAAAGTATTTTTATACCAACCAGAGCAATTGGAATATTAGAACAGAAGTGGCTAGAATAGTTTTATAGGGAACAAAAATTCCATTGCTGGTTAGACAAAATGTGAATCAATACTAGAAGAGGAGGTTCAAATCTGAAGCATGCAAAAGCCAACTATAAGTATTTTTTATACAAAGATTTTGTGACAATCTGGATCACAATTTTTTGAAACCCTCCAAAGAAAGCAAAGTCTCTAAAAACCCTGACAAACCCTGGAGCTTGTAGCCCAACTTCTCACAGTGTCCAGCTGCCAACAGCTCTGCCAGAGTCCTTGGGTTTTGCACAGTATTAACAATCAGCTCCCTGATTGTGACAGACCCCTATGAAGGTTCTCTGTGCTTTCACTCTGTGCTTTCACTCTGTACTTCAGCCTGCACAGACCCACAGCTGGTCTACGAGGGCTGAAGTGAGAGAGGGCCAGAGGGGACCCTTGCAGGCCACTGCAATGGGGCTACTGGGACACCAACTCAAGGAATAATCCCCCATGGCCTTTGCCTTCCTGACAGGAGATCTCTGCCCATCTGCTCTAACTGCTTTTTAATAGAGAAAAGCCCTCTCACATGTCACGTGCCTTCCCTGTGTCTAATTGGAAAATCCCATTTGATGAGCATGCCCAATTCCATTAGCTCAGCCTCTGGGGGGCTCCCCAGGGTGCTGCTCTCTGAACTGAGAGGAGCAACCAGGAATACAAAGGGGCAGGGCAGGGCCCATGGAGGACCCCAGCAGAAGGGGGAGCACCAGAGAGAACCTCTCTTGGGCTGGGGAAGAGGGGCAGGCTGCCTGGGAAGCCTGTAACAATGGGAAGGGCTCAGGGGTCCAAGCCTTCCCTTGGCCTGAGCCTGTCCCAGGGTGATGGTACCAAGGCTGGGAGTGGGATCTTGGGATCTGCAAATGTCAACAGAATCCAGGGAGCAGTTCCCTCATCCCCAGTCAGTGGGATCATCCTCAGATTGTCTCCTCACAGGGAAAGCCTTGGCACAAATGGACACATATGATTTTTTTCCTGAGAATTATCTTTGCAGAAAGGGATGAATTTGGAGTGAAGCTGAAGCAAAGATGAGTGCTATGACAGCTGTACCTCACTGAACTTCACTGTGCTCCATGGCTGCAGCTTCCCCAGCCCCAGCAGCTGGAGTTCCTCACTGTATTCAGACTCATTCCCATTGCCCCACAGCCCTCATCACTCACACAGCCAGGAGCTGGATTCCCTGTGTGGGACCTGCAAGTTCTCTGGCTACTATTTCCTCATTCACAAGTGTTTTTAACTCAGAAAACTTCAATGAATGCATAAAATGGATTCAGATCCGATTTTTAACAGGTGATAAATACTGGCTTGCACACCTTTCTGTGTGGGCTCAGTTTAAAATGGATCAAAACAATAACTAAAAATGAAATAATCAAGCCAGGATAAGATACATGGTTCTTCCAAGCAGGATGGTGTGATGTTCAAAATACCACAATATTTTTGTTTGGGTTTTTTTACACCTTTTGGAATGATCAAGAATTTGTTCTTCCTTGATATTTGAAAAGAATTAAGGAAAAAAACCCCATGCTTAGTATGCTCTGATAAAAATCTGCTTTTTGTTTAATCTCAGGTTACTAATTAAGTGCTCAGAACAGGACTGATCACCTGCAGATGCTGGATTCTGCTGTTTCCAAACCCGTTTGCCCCCTTCCCCTCCCTGGTGCCAGGGTTACTCCCCCTGCTGCCCTACCTTTGCGGGGATACTTTATCTTATCTGTGTACAGGAACTGCATGAGCACCTCAAAGGGCTGGGCCTCGGCCTCTCGGATGGGCACCTCCAGCAGCGGCTGCAGCCGGCACAGCTTGACATTCCCACCAATCCCATCCTTCTGGCACGGGCTCTGGCCCTCCTCTTCAATGTCTTGCTTTGATTTCTAATGAAACAGAAAAACCACCCAAACATGGCACAAGGCTGTGCCAGTTCACACGAGTTACCACTGAAGCAGAGGATCCTTCTCCTTACTCCACATTCTTCAAGACCCAGGACCTCTTTAGCTTCAGGATTATCTCCAAGGAATTCATATGTCTTAGACCTACTGTTCCATATAATGGGACACACATAGATCACAACACAACTAAGCTCCTGGATATTGGTCAGGAGCAGGACATCAGAGCAAGGGAGGAATGAACTGCACTGAACTCACATTTCTGCCACAGCAGGAACAGCCTCACTCTGTGAAGGAGGGACAGGTGGGATCAGATTCCACAAACCCTGCCTTGCAAAGGCAGAGCACAAAGTACTGCACAGAAGTATTTTAAAGCACTCTATTACTTCAAGTTTCACTTTGACAGTCTTTTCCCACAGCCTTTCCAGTGGCAAAACATTTAACTGTGGGGCAGTGAGACGTCCACATCTTACTGCAGGTTGTGTGCTACCACCTCCCCAAAAGCCATTGTAAGTTTTCTGCTGAAAAGCTGGAAGTAGTCAAAATTAATAGACCATGATCAGAGGCACCAGAATTTCATCTCTGGAAAAAGTCAAAAAATACAAAGGTTAAGGGAACAGACACAGTTGAAACCCTTAGCATTGCCTTTCCTCCCTCTAATGTGTCTGATCTTGTGGGCTGTCCCCATGACAGTTCTTACCTCCCCCACAGGGAAGGAAGGGTACACACACGTCTCTGGGGCATTCTGCAAGATTAGACCTCAGACAGCTACCAGAGCTTCCAAGGACCACACTGTCAAATCCAGATAACTGGATTAACTCTGGCTCCTCCATGTTACACTCCTGATACACATCCAGTAGCCTTTGTTAATACCAATGATCCTCTTTATTTTACTTGCTCAAGAGCACCTTAGCATCAGACACTCCTCTTGTCTTCCAGCTGTCTCAGCAGATACTACTTTTCTCCTGACAACCTTATTCCCAAACCTGGGCTGAATAAGCCTTACCTTGCTACAAGGCTACTTTTCCAAAATACTCACCTGTTTCACCCTCTCCCTGGCCTGCATGATTTTCTTTTTCAGCCACTTGCAGCGAGCGGTGACGATGGCAGTGTGCCCTCGGACTCGCTCCTCCTTCTGCCAAAGGCAAAGGTAGAAACCACACTCAACTTTTCTCCCCAAATCACATGATCATGGCAGATGGCAGAAGTCACAGAAACCTGGGCTGAACCCCAGGTTACAACGCATTTCAAGTTACTCAAAGGCAGCCTTACATCTGCTCTGCACATACAGATGAAATTCAACGCCTATTTCCCCAAAGGCCAATGGCAAACACCATTTGGGAAAGAGCCTGTCACAGTCACTGAGTAGAAGCTGCTGTATCACATAGAGTGCTTTTTATTCTTGCATCTGATTTTCTGTTTAATATTCCCTTCACAAAATAACAGTATGGTTTTTGCTATTGTTCGCCATAATTTATTTCACTTGTTGAGGATCTGTTTCCTGAGCTTTGCAAAGCTTTTTCTAACGTTTTCTTTTTGCAAAAGGAATGCAGGTAAGTTCAAATCTCTCATGTTTATTTTCAGAAAACCTGTTCTCTGTTAATTTTTTTAACTGTTTTCATTACTAGAGAACAGTTCCCCTGTACTGCTTTTTCTCACTCTCTTTTATTTCAGTAATTAAAAATGGCCTTGAAATGATAATGGGTTTGCAAAACACTGACCTGCCTTTCTAGGAGGCAGCTGGGACCTGGGGGTACAGAGGTCGTTGGTAAATTTTCATATTGCAACTCTGTATAACATGCTTCAATAAATTCAGGTTAAGTCAGTGACCCACAGATCTTCTCAGCTGAAAAGTTTTTTCCCCATTGCAGCTTTAAAAATTTATCTGGGTTAGTGAAACTCACTAAACCAGGCAGACAGTTCACAGTGATTCATTTGCAGGGTTTCTGGCACAAGCACTGCACAAATTGCTTTTTCCCAGCAAACACACCACACACACACTAACACCCCCACTGGCACCTCTCCAATAAATTCTACTCACCTCTCCCAAAACAAACTCCAAGTCACTGAACTGTCTGTTTTCCCACAGCCTTCCATAGTCTTCATGGAGAGTGCATTTAGGGTAACAAGAAAACTAAAAAAATATAAAACCCCACAGAAAACAGAATTAATTTCAGTGGCTATATAAACTTCAAATCTCAAATCACTGAAGCTGAGCAGCCTGAGGTCAGATCTTCTCAGGGTCTGCAGCTTCCTCACACAGGGCAGTGGAGGGGCAGCTCCCATCTCTGCTCACTGTGAGCAGGGACAGGACCCCAGGAAGGGCTGGAGCTGGGTCAGGGATGGTCAGGTTGGGTATCAGGGAAAGGTTCTTCCCCCAGAGGGTGCTGGGCACTGCCCAGGCTCCCCAGGGAATGGGCACAGCCCCAAGGCTGCCAGAGCTCCAGGAGCATTTGGACAGCGCTCCCAGGGATGCACAGGGTGCGATTATTGGGGTATCTGTGCAGGGCCAGGGGTTGGACAGGATGATCCTTGTGGGTTCCTTCCAGCTGAGGATATTCCTGATTCTATAACCAAAAGTGCCAAGGTTATATCTGCTACCACTGGGTTTTCTTATGAACTCAGCCTCAGTGTAGCACATAAAGTAGAATTTCACAAGCAAACCAAGCACATGGGAGGGCTTCCCCCATGGTGATGGTAAGGACAGATAACACAGCATAACATGGAAGAATTGTGTCTCATCACAGCTTCCAGATACGAGGATTCAGAGTCTGGGAGGCTCACCTGCTCTCAGGACTTGTCTTAGGGTGCCATGCAATAAAAATAAACTCGAGTATACGTGGGATTTAACCTAGTGTGAGTAGCCTGAATTTAAAATTTTCAATTCCCATAGTTCTGTCAGATGGGAGTGGGAGAGCTCCATGGAGATAAAACTGCAATACAAACCATTCTGCCCCAGAGCCCTGAACAGGACAGTACATGAAGAGGAACAGCAAATTTTAATGAAATAACAGAGCAAATGCCATCTGCTACACTTTCCAAGATTTGTCAAAGTTCTCATGATCTCTGTAGGACTTCAGAAGGCACTAGATGGCTTCACCTTACCAAAATGTCTGCCCAAACAACATTTCTGAAAAGATTTTAAAGACACACACTGACCTTTGAAAACTGAATCTGAAATACAGAGGCTGCCTGTAGGAAGGCCATGGACTAAAAGCTGTGGAACTCATGGTGAGCTAAACCAGACAGGACTCATGTGGAATTGGTATGGAAGTGAGTATGTTTATCAGCAAAGTACCTGGAACCTGTACATCTCTCCACTTCTGATGTTATTGTCCACTGTGCCACCAAAGATGTACATAGCATCCGAGATAACGGCTGCCGCATGGAAGAGTCTCCCACTGGGTAACTGGGGAAAGAAAACGGGGAATAAACAGAAAGAAAAAAAGGCAAAGTAATAAATAAAAGCCTATTCTTATGTCAAAAATGATTTGCTATTAACAGATCAACAGTGAAAAGGGAAAATCACAGAACTGGAAGGAAAACACAGGGACTGTTGAGTCAAACTCTTAAGTGACTGGTCCGGGTGGGGATCAAACCTGCAACCTTGGGATTATGAACAGTGAGTGCTGAACAAACCAATGCAGCACAGGGTCTCACACACACACCCTCACACTCACACACACACATTCACACACACACACATGCATACACTCACATACACGCACACACACTCACTCAAACACACTTACACATGCATACACACACACACTCATGCACACAGACACACACACCTTCACACTCACACATGCATACTCACATCACACACACACATTCACACACACTCATGCATACACTCACACACCACATACAAACACATGCACACACACAGACACACACAGACACACACACATTCACATACTCGCACACACACACGCACACACACACACACATTCACCCACACACCCTCACATTCACACATGCATACACACACACACTCATGCACTCACACACACTCATACACACACACATTCACACACTCACATACATGCACACACATTCACGCACTCACTCACACTCACACTCACACACTCACACTCATGCATACACTCACACACACTCATACACACACACATTCACACACACACTCACATTCACCCACACACCCTCAGACTCACACGTGCATACACTCACATTTACACACTCATTCACACACACACTCACAGACACTCACACTCATGCATAGACTCACACACACTCACACACTCACATACACATACACACACACATTCACACACACACTTGCACCTCAGATTGCCATTTGCAGGATTGTTTCCTAGCACATCCAGAACATTCTGTCCAGTCACGTTTAAGAATGCCCACTCACTGCACCTTCTCAATAGAGTGGTACCTACATAGGTCTACCTATCATGGCAGTTAAAAAATGTATCATTTACAAAATTAAACCTAATGTCATTTTCCACATAAACCCCACACATGCTTCTAGAAATAAGCAGATTCTGCAAATGTGATCACTGTGCACACAGCTTACTCCAAATGCTGTCAGGAACTTGAAAGGTGAATGATCATCTATCTCAGCAGGCCTGAGCCCCAGGCCTGTGAGTGCCCACCTCCCCCACAGCTTGAAGGGCTGAACCATCTGGCTACGGCCCCAGCAATGTCCAGTGCAGAACAGGAGCCCAAGGCCAGAGCTGTTGGCAGAGCTGGCACCTCAGAGCCACAGCTCCAGTCTCCAACCTGCCAGCTCCACAGAAAGAAAAGCCCCCCAATGCTGCAGCTATTTATTTATAGGGCTGAGGGATCACACCATCCCTGCAACACCCCCCAGCCTGGGGCTGCAGCATCGGGTGATTTTTGAAGAGCCACTGCAAGCCAAAGCCACCATGACCCTCCTGCAGAGGACAGACCACAGCATTTTAACTCATTTCTTCTGAGGCTGCACAAGGGTGTGTGAACACGTCAGCATATCTCACTGAGAGCTCACAGAAAGGCTTTAAGTGGTGAGAGAAATGCCTTTTTTTCCCCTAGTTTGATCAGGCTTTTTGTCTTCCAGGCAGTAAATTTCATTAAAGCTCTGCCTACTGAATAAGAAATCCTCTGGTGTAAGAAATCTTTGCTTCTTGTACATATTTATAGACACCACTCAAGTAAAGTCAAACATGAAACAAGATTATGTTTATCTGGAGAGGCAGATTTTCCAGGAAACCATGCTGACTGGCAGTTCCCATTCCCACCAACTCAGCCCTCTCACCACAGTATCACACAACAGCCTCATTTAGCCTGTTACTCACCACACTTTCCATGACTTGTTCTCTTCCTCAGACTACGGCTTTTAAGGAGACAATCCCCTAGTCAGAAACTAGGACATGGGTATTTCTCTCAGATGTACAAACCACAGACTTGCTCACCTTAAAAGGCACATTTGCCTGTGCCAGTTTAACAAACCCTCTGGATTGCTCTGGGTAAACAAGATGCCCTCTGTATCCAGCATGTTTCATGGATCCTTTATCAAGGAAACTTCAGAACTGGTTCTAATAAATACTGTGATGGGTTATGGAATAACACTGATCTGCTAGTACATTCCTGCCTGGACCAGGTTCCACACCTCTCTGAAAGAGGATGAGATTACTGTCAAATATCATCTATTTTCTAAGGCCTCTGCTTGTTCTTAGTAGTAATCTTATTCACTAAATAAGATGTACTGATTGAAATAATCAACCATATTATAATGGGTTAAAAACACATCTGTCACCTTCATCAACCAGAGCTCCAAACTCATCCCTGAGTAAGAAGTTTGCCTGCCAAGACACATTCCTACACAGCTAGGCAGGCTGGTGTAAGCTGTACTGCAACATCTTTCTCACAACTAACTGCAACCAAAACCAAACAAAAAGAACTGTTCTAGCAGAGCCCAAATGCAGCCTCATCTGCTTCAGACTTATTCAGGTAATTTTCCATCTCTCTTTTCTTTTTTTAATAACCAATATTTTAGTTTTGCTTTTAATTAAAATAATTCTTAAAATTCTCTAGTATTTAATTTTTAAAAGCTGCCACTGAATTTAACAACATTTTTTTCCCAATCAAAAAGTGTTACAGCTTTGAAACTACTGGTGCCAGAAAGCAAACATGAACCACCTGAATATTTAACCAAGTAAGATGTACTTGCCAGTCACATCATATTCAACTCCAACAACCTCTATGGAATGCTGTAATGATGATTTTCCTTTTGTAATGGTTGGTACCAGTGAAGGAACCAGAGCTCTGCAGTTACTAATAACTTAAACAATCAAACAACTTCACTTTCTAAATACACAGACCACATTTTTAAAGGGAGAAATGTAAAACATGGAATGACAGCCTGGAACAGAAAAGGCCATGCCCAGTTCATCAAAACAGTGTGCAGCTGAGAGTCTCAGAGTGTTTGTTTTACTGAATCAGAACAGCAGATTTCAGGCCACCACACCCCCATGTGGAGATGACAATGCTGCAAGTGGTGACATTTTGGTGCCACTTGCATGGGGAACAAAGCTCAGCCCTCCCAGGACCAAGGATTTGGCCACAGGAACTTTGTTCAGTTCAAGGAAGGAAAGCTGGGTGCATCCTCAAGAAAATATTCAGGAGGAAAAAATAGTTAATACAGCTCAAAAGCAGAAACAGCTGGAGAGACATTCTGGTCCCCACATTCCTCATCCATCAATACCAGACACCCAGAACCTGTCTTATCTTGAATTTTTCACTGGGATACCTACCAAGCTGCCAAATCCAGCTGCTGAATACACTCACCCCAGGCAGAGTTTATAAGAAACAACTACAAAATACCATCTACTTTGCTAGCCAGGATGGTCAGAAAGGATGAGAGGAAATGGCTCAAATTGCAGCAGGGCAGGTTTAGGTTGGATATTAGGAAACATTTGCTCCTGAAAGGGGAAAGCACTGGCACAGGCTGCTCAGGGCAGTGATGGAATGCCCATTCCTGGAAGTGTTCAAAAGGTTTGTGGCACTTGGGGACACGGATTAGAGGTGAATGTGGCAGTGCTGGATGGATGACTGGACTTGATAATATTGAAGGTCTTTTCTAACACTAACCATTCTGTAATTCTGTGATTCTAATTTCAGCTGCTGGCACAGCTCCAGTGGTCCTGGGTGAATCCAAAGGGATTTGTCTTTCTCATTCCTGGTACAAACAGGAATGCTAAAAATCACAGACAAAGAGGCACAGCCAATCTGAATGTATTTGTCAGCTCCAGATCCTGTACTTACCTCTCCATCAGTGTGATCTCCTTACTTTATTAAGAGTGCCTGACAGAAGAAATTCTGGATTCAAACCAGACACCTCCAGTGATGGGGGCTGGCACCCCTCTCTGAGCTACATCACCTTGTTTCATCTGTTGGAGTAGTTTCTCTATTTAAGGTTAATGAGATTTGCATCTGAGGATCTTCACAAGCTGGAATCTTTGCTTTCAAAAGCAGACCTCATCAGTCACCTTTGCTTCCCTTTCAGTACATCCTTCCACACTGCTGGCAGGACCCATCATTTTCAAAAGAAAAGTATTTCATAAGGGTTTTTTTCCTCTTATTTCCTGTGCTCAGACTCGCACTGTAGCCTGTCCAGACAGCACAAAGAGAGTTTGTCCTGTGGTGCTCATCATGGTTCTAATTTGACTCCTAAAGTTGTGCATTAGAGTTGCCTCTCCCTGTGCCAGAGCACCCAGCCAACATTCAAATAGGTGAGATTACAGCCCTGAGCATGAGCTCTGGGCCTGAGCACATATACTTTAAAATAAACTCAGTAATACCTGTGCAAACCCCTTCATAAACTCATTGATTTAAATTTTGATCTCACCAGGAACACATTTGCTTGAAGTCCTTAATAAATTAAGTTGAAGCACTGTAAAGTAAAATTAAATAGTGAAAGAAGTAAAACGAATCATTTCCACTCAGGGGTCAATAGTAGCCTGCTCTATGCAATTTAGAACTTGCACATGCAGAGCCAATGCTTAAATGGTTCTTGGATTACAGCTTAAGTTAAATAGCTCATGATAAATTCCAAGGGGAAAAAAAAAGGAGCAGAGAAGAAAAGGCATATATGAAGGTGGAATTTCTCTCTCTCTCCTATAATAAAGTTTAATTTCGATTTCTTAAGACTTTTTCACTTTCAAGTGTTTCTTTATGTGAGTCTGTGTAGGTCCTTGTTTAACTGCTGCTATGCTGAAACCTAAACCAAATACACCCCAAGATTTTTTTAAACCCTGTTCTCTGGAAGGCACAGTGGGAGCCTCCTCTGGGGAAGATACTCTCTCAGCCACTGCTGGGTAGCACACCTGGTTACAGGTTTAAAAACAAAAGTGTGTAAAAGTATAGATGGGAAGCACAAGAGATCAGACATGGAGCAGCAGTTCCCTGCAGCTGGAGCTCCAGAAGATTGTCCCTGTGTACCCAGAACATTCAGTGTCAGTCCAGAGAAGGCTCTGTGGTCTTGTTTAGAGCCCATCACTGAGACTGAAACATTAACATTTTATCTGTGTAGTTTTCTCAAGGTCTGTGCAATGACAGATGCACAGCAATGAAATCTTTTGCACTAGCTGCTTTTTGTCTGCCCTCTTCCTCCCAATAGCTCTTCACAAATCTGAGACTGGTTCAGGATGGGAGGGACCTTAAATCTCATCTTGTCCCACCCTCTGCCATGGATAGGGACACCTTCCACTAGCCCAGGTTACTCCAAGTCCCTTCCAGCCCAGGGATGAGGATGAGAAGCTGAGGGGTTTGCTCACTGCAAGTAGGCAAAATGCAGATCACAAGCTAAGATGGTGAAGAGGGAATATCCATCAGCTATTCCCAAGTCTGAGACAGCCTTCCCATATTTTGTCTTGATGAAAAAACAGGGTAGATGGATCACCCCAAAGTGACAACCTGAGTTTTATGTCAAAGCTGACTGACACGCTGGAAGAGGATGAAGTAAAACCCTTTCTCAGCTGGCAGGTCAGCAGCACATGCAGAGCCATGGCCTTGCCCAGCTCTTCTGTATGGCCAGAACTGGGTCAGGGAAAAAAAAATCAACCTCCTTGTATTGAAATTCATTCTCTTGGCTGTGAGGAATGCATTAACTATGCTTATTATTGCAGGCTGTTCTGTTGCAGTGCTTATCTTCTCTCTCTGACTCCTTTCTCAAAGCATTTTACTATGTTTCAGTGCTTTTGGTGAGAGAAATTTCAACCTTATGGGAATACTAGGACATGGCTAAAATCAAATCCTCTGCAGTTGTTTCAAGGTTCTCCTTTCTTACTTTCAGCCTTATATTTACAGAATAGATTCATACCTGTGTAAATGTTAATTTTCCTCACACTCAGCTATGAATGAGCATGTATTATGGAAGGTAATCGTTGCACTGAACTCAAAAGTCAGTATGATGTGCTCAGATTTCTTTCACAACCCAGGAACACCAATAAGCCTCTCTATCCTTCAGAATCATTAACAGCTCAAAGCCAAAATGAAATAAAAAGACCTAAAGCCATCAACAAACCAACCTGGTGACACAACATAAACTAAAAGGTAAGAAATGTATCTATTTTTCTCTGAAACTTGGAAGAAAACCATAAGCTAAAACAGGTCCAAATGAGCTGTCACTACTGGGAGATTGGGAGCTGTTGATACCTGAGATGTTTCCACACTGTTACACCAGGCAACAGCATCAAACTCAAACAGATGGACAGACAGAGCTTTGGATAGTCTTTAGGTTCAAGAAGGTTTAAGGATTTAAAATGTTTTCCCATGCTTGGTGCAGACAATCTCTGCTTTCAGACAAAATTGGAACAGACACGTGTTAGAGTGAACTTCAAGGCATTTGGCTCTACAAATTAAGAGAAGCAGGCAAATGCTCAAGGATTTCACTGAGCCTTTTCATAGGCTGTTGTTTCTTTATTGGGCCTTTCCTTAGGTTTGTCATTCCTTACAGATTATGGCAACAGAGTCATCCAGTTTATCACTGCAGGTACCCAAGAGTAACCAAAGTGCCATTTATAATCCACAAAGTACCTATTAATTTTAACTGGCCTGGTATGAACTTTGGGAACACAGCTAGCCACGAGCCAATGGCAACTGCACTGCTATCCCAAGAAAGTCATGGAGAAAATCTTCCTGGAAGCTACTTCTACCACATGAAGGAGGTGACTGGTATCAGTCAGCAAGGATTTACCAAGGGCAAATTTTTCCTGACTAACCTGATCATCCCCTTCAAAAGGCTTCATGGGTTATGGGAGGACACTGCATTTTCAGCAAGTCTATGCTTGATAGCAAATTGTCTGGAACACTCTAAATGCTGGATATTCCAAAGGACTTAGCCAGGCTAGAAAATGGGCTGATGGGCACCTCAGGAAGCTCTGCCAGGTCCTGGCCTTGGGACAATCACTCCTTGCAATGATCCAGGCTGGGGACTGGCTGTCCAGAACATAGCACTGTAGAACAGATGTGGTAGGCAGGGAGCTGCAGAAGGTTCAGAAGATTCAGAGGATTCAGAGGATCCTCTGGCAGCATGGCCAGCAGCCCCTCAGCTGTGCCAGCAGGCTCAGGGAAGGGACTTGTCCTCCTCTGGTCACTATTTTCAACTCCCCAGCTAAAGCCCAGTTCTGGGATCCCCAGTACAGAAAGGCACTGACCTACATAGGTCCAGTGAAGACACCAATATGGAGGTTGTGATCAAGGGCTGGGGCACATGATGCATGAGAGGAGGCAAAGGAGGGATCTTCCTGCAGGGAACTCAGAGCTGCTCCTCAGAGAGGGGCCTGGTGGGAAGAGAGGAGCCAACAGACTCAAATCAGCCCAGGAAGTTCTTTCTCAGTGTGAGCAGCTCCAGGTCCCTCCTGTGCTGGAGCCCCAGGGCTGGGGCAGCTCTGCAGGGTCTCAGCTGAGTGGGCACAGGGGCAGAATCCCCCCTGCCCTGCTGCCCCTGCTCAGGGGGATCAGCCCAGCACACGGGGAGTTCTGGGTTGTATCAGCACGCTCAGAAGCAAAGTCACAATAACAAAACCTTGTTGCAATATCAGCTCTGGTTATGGTAAGTGATAGAGGATGCAACAGAGACACCCTTTGTAATTATGCTCTACACTGAGGATGAGATTTTTCCATTTGGCATTCACTGGAGAACACAGAATGAAAACAAGAAGGTAAATCCATTAACAGTGACATCCAAACACGTGGTGGTATAACCACAAAGGTCAGGGTATGAGGCTGTCTGTAATTTATTTACAGCTGTAATAATAATAAATGTTCTTTCCTTTAAAATTGTTTTAGTGTATACCAGTTGCAAATTTAAAGAGCAATGTTAATGTATAATTCATCAGAGAGAATGAGGCAGTTTGAAGAACAAGCCAAACTCCAGCCAAATCCAATGAACTCATCACAAAAGATCATATATTGAAATCTGACAACAGCTGACAGAAATCCAGTGACCAACCATTTGTTTCTCTTTGGCATGTGGCATGCATTCAAAAACCTAATAACCATAATAGTACTTTCGGGATCTTAATCTGACTTCCTGAATAAACCAACCTACCAAACTTCTGTGAAGATGTAATGAAATTTAGACTTCCTTTGTGGAAAACTTTCATTTTAGAAAATATCAAATCCTGGTTTAAGTGTAACGAAGACTTTATAAAAAATTGATAAAATGTTCAAATAAATAATTACTTTCATTCTTTACTATTTGTAAACATTTGTTTTCCTTTCTTTTTCAATCTGGGTATTTCTAGTTTCAACTTGATGTGGCAGGATCTTGTTTTATCTTTCATTGATAGATTAAAACTCTTATGTTCCCCAGGGAAGATTTAATTTCCTACACCTAAAAGAGACTTTACTTCATAGTTGGTCACTGGGCTTCCCATCTTCAATCACTTTTCTCTGAACAACCTCCCTGGTTTGTGAACACAACATGGGAAGATGTCATACTGGAAGATCTATCTAATAAACACAAGGATCGTGTATTTATGTTATTTAATGACACTACACTGTGGCAGCTTCTACAACCAAGAATATCACAGCACTTCCAGTCATTTCAGACCACCAGGAGCTCTCCCAGCTCTTCACAAGAACTGGGAATTTAAGTCACTGCTTCCAGGGATGCTGTAAAGGAAGCCCAGACCACACACTCTGCTCATAAATGTATCCAGCCAAACTGAAACACAGACTGTTTGCACCCACCTTAAGAAGAAATCTAAATCCTTGAGTGGACTGTTACTGTAATAGTAATTGGCAAAACTCTGGACAATTAGTAAATATTGGAGGAAAGCTGTGATTTTCTGTTGTCTTTCAAGGTTGGTGGCATAAGTTTATCCAGGGTAATTGCTCCTCATTCAAAAACATATTTCAATTTTATACCACCTTAATGCAGGTCACGTTAAATCTGTGTTATTACAATTCCTTAGCAGTGAGTGAGTTACAGAAATATTCCTCCTGCCTATCATCCACATCATTTGCATTTTGCTTTCTCTGGGAGAATTTGTAAAAGGATGTAATAATGAGCACCCTTCAGAAAGGGTGACAAACACAGAATTGATAAACAGAATGTGGACAATAGCATTAGCTACAGGTACTCTGATGCACGGATTCTTATAAATACAAACATTTTCAAGATGTCTCTCTCCAGCTCACTGAGCACAGACCTGCAAAGGGCACTGGTATGAAGCTCCTACATTTTTAAAAAAGGGTTTTTAAAAAGGATCTAAGCCGGAACACTACAATTATTTATAAACATCAAAAGTATCAGTCTTCCCTCTGGATTGTGAAATGCTCAGTTTTATCTCTCCCAGCAGAACACGACTCCTTGACAACCACCCTGCCCACGTGTGAGGCAGATCTTGTTAGGGGCTGGCTGCAGGAATTCCAGGCATTGTGCACACAGTAACAGGTTTCTCTTGCCTGAAGATACCTCGAGGGGTGTAACTGATTTCTGCTCAAGGAGACTGGGGCAGACTCATCCCCAGGAGCATGACTAAGTCCTTTAATCTTCCTCAGCTTCCTACAAACCACATCACTCTAATCTGTCTGAAAACCTCCAAAACTGAGCCTCCAAGTAAGCCCAAGAAGGTTACCAGCACATTAACCTCCCTTTTGGCTTACTAGAAGAAAAATTAAGAGCATTGAAAATTGGAGATTTTTATTGCTCTTGGCTTTGAAAGCCCTAATTGTGAGACTGACATATTTCCCAGAAGAAGTTTTAGAGATTTCCCTCCTAACTTCAGGAGGGATGGATGACTCGCCAGTCCCTGCAGCCACAGGGAGATGATGGGAGCTGTGAGGAAGGAGAATTTATTTCTTCCTGACATAACACCCTGCCTCTGTGAGGCAGTGGCTGCTCCAAACATCACCTTGGATTGGTTGGTCTGTGCCACAGCTGGCTGTGCTCCCTGCCTGACCCAGAGCTCCTGTCATTCCCTGCAGAACACTCCTCTGTAGCACAAGCCATGACTGCCATGTGCACACGTGTCTGTCAACTGTGCAACATGGGGCATTTTTCCCTTTGGAAAAGGAATTTCCTCTTGGAAAAGGAAATCAGCAGGAAAACTGCCTGCTGATTTCTTGTGCTGCTCCAACCTTCTTCAGAAAGTAAAGGATATTTTAAGTTCAATAGAAAAACTTGAGGCAAACAAAAAAATCTCATTCTTGCTTCAGTAGCCCTGTATAAAGAAAATCCAGCACACCAGGAAGCTTTGGCAGTGTTATGCAGGCAGGCAAGGACTCAGACAAGATATTCCTGTAGCTGCCTTAGAAAAGGAGAACCCCCAGCTGTGAAGATCATCTCTCAGTAAAAATGGGGAATAGCTCTGTGTGCTCTGTACAATATATATGTACATGTATTATATATAGGTTTGAGGAGCTACAGACTGCAATTGTGTAGCTCAGCAAGGATGTCTTGTTATTCATTCTGGAGACATCCTAAAGCATAAAATGGCAGCTCCTGGTTTATTTTTGAAGTACTGCCTTGTTGTGTCTCAGTTTGCCCTCTTCTACTCATTAAGCCATTCCTATCCTCCATCCCACAGTGAGGCACTACCAAGAATTCTGAACACCCCGGGCAGAGAACTACCACGAGTCCATTGCCAGATCTATTCTCAGGTTTGTTCTACCTGTTTACTCAAAATGCACAAAAAGCCAGACTGCCTCAGGGCACCTGCAGCACCTGACACACAACTGCTGTCTGTGCTCAAGAAGTGCCTCTAGGACCTTCCTAGAACTCACTCCACTTTTTACTGTGATTAATGCCCAAATTGTGCCACTTTTTTCAGGTAACAACCCCAAGATTCTTCAGTCTTGTGTGACTTGTCACCTTCTGTGCAGCCCATAACAGGGTAGTAGAGAACATACAACTTCCACCTGACAGCCTATTCCTGCTACTGGCACAAATAGGTCCAAATCACTCCCAGACCACCCTGAAAAGCTCCTCAGGGTGGCCAAAGTTCAGAGAACAAGACTGGAATGGCACTAATGACTCTCCTTCAGTGTAAGCAATCTCTTCTGTAATCTCTTTTGCAAAGCACTTTAAAAATCACCACTGAATTAACAGGTTAATCAGCGTCAAACCTTAGGTTGGACTCCAGAGGCTTTACCCATTCCATGCTAAACATCCCAAAAAAGAAAGAATTAAGGATATGCATAACGTGACCATAACTGAGAAAGTAACCCTGCTATAGTGCACTTCAGCAAAGTTGTAATGCAGCATTTCTAAGATCATACCACACAATACAGAGAAAGAAAAAAGTAAACTCTACAATACATCCATTGGAAAGGAAAAAACCCAACTCCAAAAGTCAAGGTAGGTCATTCTGCTGCACAATAACAGAGGTCACTATCACTTCACACACGGCACAAACCCCCAAGTGCTGAGACAGCATTGCACTTATCAACTTCTATTTTGTTTCAAATTAACATGAATAATTTTGTTCACAAGAGATGGATAAAAACAGAAAATCCAAGTTCAGAGCATCCAGGGAACAGGATGGTGTTAGAGATTCACTGCTACCTTTAGAGGTATTTGCCAAAAGCTCATGGAAAGTTTAGGAAAATGATTCTGAGAAACTACCTAGTTATTACTCCAGAAGACACAAAATAATTTAAATCTTACTTGAAATGCCAGAAGTCTTTCAGGTTTTGCAGTTAATCTGTCTTTTAGAAAAATTTACTATCACGTGCTTCAACAGCACCAGTTTTACCTCCCATTTCTACCAAATCAGTCTCTGTACCAAAGATGCTGTACCAAATCAGTCTCTGTACCAATCAGATGCTGTACCAAAGAAACTGCAAAATGCAATACAAGCAACTAACAGATCTCTGCCTGGGATTACAGACAGACAAAGAAAAGGGCTTTGAAATCTGAAATTAAATTTAGCAGGGGACAACTCAGGGAATAATTCTGGTTTCCAACACTGCCAGGAGCAGTTCTGCTCCTGGAAACAATAAGCAATTATGCCCCAAAGAACCAATACCTGCTGAAGCCTCACATGTCTCACAGTAACACTGGCAGGAACAGAAAGGATCTACAGTCCTGAAGGCAACTGTGGCTTTAGAAAGTCGAAGAAGCAGCTTTATTAATTTCATGTGACAATAAATCAGCCTGTAAAGCATTAAATAGGGCTGCTGTAAAACACTTTGGTCAAATAACAGTTCCCAAGGAGGCCCATGAGCATGGTTAATTTTGAGCAGTGTGTATGTGTGGGATTCTCCAGCTCATCCAGTGCTGTGATGTGTCTGCAAACACACAAACACACCAAACACCCCACAGCTCTGGAGAGGTGAGCCCTGTCACACCTGTGCTGGCTACATCAGTAACTCTGCACCTGATCCTGACTCTTCAACACTCAGCTGTCTGCAGTGTAACCTCAGGCTGTGCAGTTGTGTGCACAGCACAGAATGTGGAGCATCTCCATCTACAGAGCAGCTCACACCCTAAACCCACTGTGACATCAGCTGCAGCACCTTAACATCACCTAAGGTAAAATCTATTCACTTTAATAAACACAATGAATGCTGCTGTTCCAAAGCCAGCAACACACACTGGTATGGGCTTCATGGAACAACTGCTTGTGCATTCTGGGATGAAATCACCCTCACTTACATGACCTGAAATATGCACTGAAACCAGGTGAGCCCTTGGCCTTAGACCTGGAATACAAGGTGAACCCAGACAGGATTTGTGAGTGTGCTATGAAAAAAACCAGATATTTTATGTTCCAATCGCTGCCTTGCATGAGTAGCAAGTAGCAAAAGAAAGAGATTAATATGTTCATCTTTTTTTAATATTGTCTCATTTGGAGTGTTTCCTCAGCACTTGGTGATCTACAGCCTTTTGATGCTCATGCAAAAACAAACATTTTTAAATTTCTCTTATTAATGCAAGCATGGTAAAACAGCCCTTTCTGAGCCTCCATAGTACTTTTTGCCAGCCACATCTCTATGTATAATCAGAATTTGTAAGATTTTATGCACATGGGCATTACAGTGACAAATCAAACATTGTCTAGTTTTGAATTCTGCTTCAAGTGGATCACACAGCAACCTATGAACCACTGGTACACACTGAATTCATTGTTCAGCTTTTCACTGAACAAATGATTGACTCACAACACATATCAAAGCGTTTCATGGTATTTTTTTAAATGTGTTAGGCAAAGTTTCAGATGTGTCAACACTGACTAATTTTTGAGGACTGCTACCCAGAATATTTGAGCTGATTAACCATCAGTGGGAAGGAGTTGTTACTATTTAGCAAAAAGCCAACGCTCCTGTCAAAAAGTCTCCACGGCAAAAATGAGCCAAAACAGATGGAGCAGAAAGGAAAAGACATGAGCTGAAGGTTTTACCTCGCTGTCTGGGCTGGGCTGGATGACCTCCCAGGTCTGGGAGTCCACGTCGTAGCAGTGCAGCTCGTTGGGCAGGGTGTTGTCCGCGGCGCCCCCGAACACGTAGAGGTGCCGGTCGAAGGCCACCATGGTGTGCCCGTAGCGCCGCTGCGGCGGGGGCGGAGAGCCCCGCAGCAGGTGCTCCGTGGGGATCCGTGTCCAGCTGGCACAGGAACAGCATTTTGGTACAATTCTTTTACATTTTCTACCTCCATCCTTCATCACCAGCAGACACAGCGCTCTCCCTCAACACCCTTAAGTATTACATTTCGCAACTCAGGCAGTCAAGGATTGTTGAGTCCAGGATATCCCTCTGGCAGCCCTGGAGAATTTGGAGACTGTACAGGGGGGTTTGGGATCTGTACAGGGGGTCAGCCAGCCTCACACAGAGCCCAGGAGGACACTGATTCTGGCTTCTGTCCATGGGAGTTAATACTCACATGTAGGG
This sequence comes from Cisticola juncidis, assembly GCA_013400215.1. Lineage (NCBI taxonomy): Eukaryota > Metazoa > Chordata > Aves > Passeriformes > Cisticolidae > Cisticola > Cisticola juncidis. The sequence goes on along the minus strand of VXBR01001387.1, from coordinate 138,197 downwards.
GGAATCACAGATCCTAAGAATTTGGAAGTAAATAGTAGTTTGTTATAGAATATACATATAGAGATTAGTACTCTTTTTATATGGAACTGAAGGGACAAGATGGAGGAATTGGGGCCTCCTTGTTCTTGTTCTTCTCCCTCATCTTTTCCTGACTTGGACTTTAGAGATTGGTTTAGAATAGAATTGACGTGTTAGTGTAGGAAGTTGTTATTGGTAAGATTTTGTAAATAAGAAATACGTCTTGGACAGTGGTTGGGTTGGAGATATCGTACTTAAGGCACGGGATCTCTGATCCGCCCCAGTCCAGCCGTGTGCCCTGCTCTGCTGAGGATGCCTCGCAGGGCAGAGAAAGAACTAAGATAATGCCCCTGCCAGCGAGACCTGGCAGAGCAAAGAATGAACTGAGATAATGAAGAATAAACAACCTTGGAAACACGGACTGGCGGACTCAGCTTGTCATCTCTGCCTTCGGTGTGAAACACTCAGGGGCAAGAGAGAAGACACAAAACCTGATTACCTCGGGGAACAGCAACCCCGAGGAGAATCTCAGGGAACAGCAACCCTGAGAAAGGATTATGTGGGTTTTGCACAACTTAACTGTCTACACTTACATCTTTTCCTTGAATTCAAACTGGAAGAGATTATTGGTAATCTTTGCTCCACTCTGGCCAGAGAAAACAAACATCTTGTCTTTGCAAACGGCCACGGGAAAATTACAGCAGGAAGGAGGAATTTCACCACTTTGTTCAATCTGAAAGGTAATGAAGTTCAAAATCAGAAATGTATTGTTACAGTGCACAACTCCACAGGCTGAGGATGCTGCAGGGCCATGGGACACAGGTGCAGCCAGGGAGAGCACATGGCATGGGCCCTGTAAAGCTGGAGACAGGTAATCGACTGCTGCTGGGCTTATGTGTCTGATTTTCCCTGGATAAAAAGGTTGGGAGGCCACTTCTTTAAAGCTCCCAGTACTGTAAGGATCAGGACTTTGGTCAGCTGCCAGCAAAGCTCCCAGTCTGTGCCAGTGGTCTGACTGGGAATGCAGTCCATTCCACAGGGGGTACAGCAAATCCCCCATGGGAAGTCCAAGTCCAGTTCACAGACTCACAAGCAAAAAAAAACCCTTTCATACATACTTGCTTTTCCAAATACCCAAACCAAATCAAATTTGATTTCTGTTTCTTTGCACTGTGGGTCAAAAACATACTCTGAAGAAAGAGCAGTGCAGTCTAGCATGGGGAATTTTAAATAATTGTACATTAAAACAAGAGAGAATAAAAAAAGAGAATTTTATGTATTAGTTGAAATGAAAGCTTCTTACCTCTTCCCAGCAGGTCAGCTCTCTGTCCTGCAGGCCTATTGTCCACATGTCATTTAATCTGTGCCATAACACAAAAAATGGTTGATTTCAACCTGTTCATTTTTTGTAATAGTGTTGAAAGGAAAGAAATGCTATTTCATCAACATTCCTTCTGCACACTCTCCTACTTTCACTGACAGAAAAACAATTATTAGAATCCCTTTGTCCTATACCTAAATTTTACAGTCCCACCCCAGCTTGCTTCAGCATCTTTCTAGTTACAAGTACACTGCTGTTAACAGCTACATACAGCAACTCAGTCTGGAGCTTGAGGATTTGAGCTATTTAATCTTCAGGATTTTTACAAAATACCCCTTATTACCCTGCTCCTTCTGCTCATCCCTGTTAACTACTGAGACAGACCACAACAATTATTTACATGGCTGACTCCTTCCTTAAATACAAAAAGGAGGATGAAGCAGGTAGCCTGACATATCTCTGACTCTGCTGTTCCCAGAACAAGTTACTCACAGTAACTACAGATGTTTCCCTTGTTCAAATCTGCCTGGAGGCTCAAGTTCCATAAAAAGACTTTTTTTTAACATGATCAGACATATTTAACATAAATTAGACAGCTCCTCTCACCCACTCCTTCCTTAGAACTCCACAAGGCCCTGGGGGACTCCCTAAGATGGCAGTGAACAATCCCACAGAGTCATGCATCTTACACCAATTCACCCTCCAGAAATAACAGACATCCCATCTGTTTTCCCAATTTTCAGCAGTTCTCCTGGAGACTTTGAGGAGCTGGACACTTTTCTGAAGATTCTCCTCAGAAGAAGAGGCAATCCAGCTCCTCATTTCTGACAATCTCTGTGTGTTCTCATGATGCAAACTGTACATCAACATAAATTACTCCTCAAGTTCATCACAGCAGAAAAAAAATGACACGTCCAGAATTGACTGTTCCCTGACAGACCAACAGCAAATGCAAGGAGATACTGTGAGACAAAGCACCAGGCTCTCTCTAACATCTCAGCACCACTCCTTTCCAGTCTTTCCCCATAAAAAATCCCACCTCTCTTCAACCTAATCCCTAAATACTAGGGATTTCCAGAGACCTCTGAGAAAAAACTGACACGTTGCTCTTAGTTCTGTCAGATGATTTCACAGCAAATCCAGGCTTTGCTCTCTAACTCTTCAGCAACATCAGCCAGCCTGTGCCAGGGATCTTTCAAGAAATGTGCATTTGCCAAATTCCAGAGATCATTTTGCAGCCTTACAACCAAGTAGGCTGTCAAATTACACATCCACAGCCACTCTGAGTAACCAGATCTTTAGGCTTTAAGTAGATACTTATTTGAACAAGAACCAGTGAATTGCAAAACTGCAATGCTCAACAATAGACTGGGTTTGCAAAGCTGCAGCTGAGTGTTTAAAACTTTTAGAATATGGAAATGTCTCTACAAAGGTGGAAACTGAGGGGCTGGGAATTCACAAAAGCAGTCAAGGAGGGGATGACACTGCCCCATACCGTGCGTTGCCATCGTATCCAGCGAAGATCCACAGCTTGTCACTGTAAACTGTCGCACCGTGAGCTGACCTGGCCACTGGCAACCTGCAAGGAAGAAAATGCAGACAGAACTCCTTCCTCTGCAGCTACAGAGGGGCTGCAGAAGGATCCAAGAGCTAAAATGCACATGTAAATAGAAGAAGAAAGTCCCCTGCACAAAACTGCTTCTGCCATGCGCCCTCCCAACACTGAGTGAGCCTCTGAAGGTATCTATTAGTTTTGTACTCTGCTACCTTCAATGGAGAGAAACCACCTTAATGCAGACAGGGAAAAAAAAGAAAAAAAATCTCAACTAATTCCTTGCCAGGACTCAAACATTCTTATTCTTATTCTTATTCTTATTCTTATTCTTATTCTTATTCTTATTCTTATTCTTATTCTTATTCTTATTCTTATTCTTATTCTTATTCTTATTCTTATTCTTATTCTTATTCTTTTATTCTTATTCTTATTCTTATTCTTACAGTATTTTGTGTAATGTAATTAAATAATGGGAAAATTCACAGCACCACTGGTAGAGAGACCAAGGTGGAAATCATCGCTTGCTATGAACATCCCACATGTATTCCAGAGACTCAGCAGGTGAAACACAGAAATGAGACCAGGACAGAGCTCAGGATACTCATTTGGGATCATTCAGGGTTGTTCCCAAGATGTAGTGCTCACAATGAAAAATCAAACCTATGATTTCTCTTCCACAATCTTTATTGTTTTAACTAAATCAGCCAGGTTTAACAAACCTGTAATGCCACAAGGCATCTGTTGGCTTGTCTGAGGTCATTGTGCTGCATAAACACTGTAACTCTGGGGAACAACCAGCAAAATGTGAGTTTGTAAACTGAGTGAGAATTACTCTCCAAAATGTCCTATGTTACCAGAATTAGCCAGAAATTACTACCACAGTCTCTGTTCTGAAATATAACATGCTCATCAGAGGTGAGCAACAGTAACACAGGAATGGATGGGACATTCCTCATCCCTCTCACAAATCACAATAATCAATGTTCTCTTCCCTCTCTCCACTGAAACCAGCATTTCAGAAATTTCAGATGTATAGGACTGTGGGTAAAGACCCCACGTGACCCTTGCTGGGGAGTGGTAAACACAGAAATGTTTGGGGCAGAAAGAGACCTTAAAGCCCATCCAGTTCTACCCTCTGCCATGGGCAGGGGCATCTTCCACTATCCCAGGTTGCTCCAAGCACCATCTAACCTGGCCTTGGACACTTCCAGGGTTGGGGCAGCCACAGCTTCTCTGGGCACCCTGTGCCAGGGCCTCACAGGGAAGAATTCCTTCCCAATATCCCATCTATCCCTGCTCTGCCAGTATAAAGCCATTCTCCCTTATCCTGTCCAGGCCCTTGTAAAAAACACTCAGTAGCAGGATCACAGTCACTGTCAGAAATGGCATTCTAAATGTGCACAGAGTCAGCTTCATGAAGCAATGTGTTAATGATTTTGATTTTCCCTGGAACACTGAATCACAGGAGCTCATGTTCATGAGGGATCAACAATTTTCCAAGCTATCCTTAAAACTGAAACAATTCAGAAAAAAATCAAACTCCTTTTGCTTCCATCCCTTCTGTTATGGACCTGAAACATGAAGAGTGAATTTTGGACAAATTTCCATTATAGTGCCCTCTGGAACGGAGGCCTTCCAAAAAAAAACTCCTGTAGAACCAAAAAACTTTAGCTGAGAAAGCAGAGCAGCAATCATGCTGCAGCCCTAACATCAGCACTGTAACTAGGTCTGACTGTGCCATGTGAAATGATGCCAAGCTACCCTCACTCCCCCAAAGCTCTGAGTACCCCAAAGCACTCCCCTGAAGGTAAGAACACCAGCTCTTACCTTCCCTCAGTCTTCCACTCTGTCCACTGCCCAGTTGCAAACTTATACTCAAAGAGGTCGTTTTTATTCTTCAGGTTAGAATTGGAATAGATGTCTCCAGTATAACCACCTGCACAACAAGAATTCATTATATTCCCAGGCAATGGAGCACACACACTCCCAGGCATTGCATTAGGAGAAACTTCAGGTTGTATAAAGTGTTTGGCTAATGGACTGCAACAGAAGGAGACTTCTCCATTCCTCCTAAAGAATCACTATGGTAATGAGCTTCAAGTTATCTTTACTTTAAACAAAACAGCACAATACCTCCAAACTAAAGTTGAAATCACAGTCAGCCATGAAAAAGACTGGATTTGCTACTGAATGAGATCTTCCACACTTTCTAAAGATCTCTCACTTTTCTGAAACCAGTAAAGTAGCATATCTGCCACTTCCAGCACTGTGGGGCCAGACATTTGGTCTGAATTTAGGCTTCAGGCTCTGCTAGTGTCTGTGTGAAAGGCAGACAAGCAACTTTCTCATGTTGGCCTGAGAAATCCTAAAGATGAATTTAAACAGACCTTAAGAAGTGAGAAACGATCCGCAGGTGGTGTTTTTCCAGCATGTTTACTGGAAAAAAATGTTTACAAAAAGGTGTAAGCGCTGAATAACCAATAATGTTCTTTGTACCGAACTACTCTATAAAAGTAAAATTTAGAAAAATAAAGTTTGCTCTTATCTTCACCATCATAAAGAGTCATGTTGTTATTCCTGTGCCATCCAAAAACCATAGCAACACAGCCCAACCTGCTGCTGCCTTACCAAACACGAACATGCTGCTCCCGTAAACCACGGCGGAGTGGTGGTACCGCGGTGCCGGCGGCGTCCCCGTCGTGAAAGCCCTGCACAGGTTACACAGCAGCAGTCAAACACCCTGGTCATGCTTTGGGCACTCAGAGCTACTGTGCAGACTCAGAAAAGAAACAACTGTTGGAAGTTATTCTTTTGTTCCTGAGTGTTGCACTGGTTTTGGATTGTTGATTGCACTAAGATTTCATGAACAGCAAATAGAGTATAAATGGTTACAAACATGCTGCTGCTGAAACTTATTTGGCAGTGCTAGAAAGTGAGACACAGGTGAGATGAGACAGACTGCCCAGTGCAAAGCAAAGGAGCCAAGAAAGGTGTGAGCCCCCCCAGCACCTTCCCTGGCCCGAGGGGTGCAGCACACCCCGTCCCTCTGCCCTCCCAGAGGCTGCAGGAACAGAGGTGACCCCCTGGTCCTCTCCCTTGCTGTGCTGCCCGGCCTCCCCTCGGGCACATCGATAACCGATGGCCCAGCACACAGCAGGCTGGCAGGGAGCAGCTGTGACAGCAGAGAGGTGACACTTTTCCCGGGTACTCGGGTAGTGCCACAAACTTTTACACCCAGCCCGAGGTGCTGAGGGAAGCCGCGGCGTGTCCCAGCCCTGCCAGCGCCCAGGCACAGCGAGGGGCCGCGCTGCCCACCTGCACCACGAGCAGTCCTTCACGTCGAAGCGCAGAAGATCGTTCAGCATCGTCTTCCTGCGGGGAGGGACGGGAGAGGCGGCTGAGCCGGGCTGGGGGTCGGATAGGGGCGGGGGTCGGACCCTCAGCCCTGCTCCCCTCACACCCCGTTACCCTCACACCCACCTCCCTTTACACCCATCTCCCCTCACACCCCGTTACTCTCACACCCACCTCCCTTTACACACCATTACCCTCACATCCATCTCCCCTCACACCCCGTTACCCGCACACCCGTCTCCCCTCANTAGATCGCATCCCGATAAGCCACCACGGTGTGTTTGCTGCGCCTGCGGGCGGCACGGACAGGTCAGCGGCGCCGGGAGCCCCCCTCCCCATCCCGTCCGCTCCCCAGCTCACCGGGCCCCCACGAACTCGTCGCAGGGTGGGAGGCGGCGCCAGCGGTGCACGGTCTCGAAGGGCCCGAAGTTGAGGGTGAGGTACTCGACGCTGTCCGAACAGCTGTGGTCGAAGTCCACGCTCGGGGCCACCTTCGAGCGGCCCGAGCCGCCCGCCGGGGCCGCGGCCGCCGCCATGGCCCACGAGTGCCCCCCTGGACTACAGCTCCCGGCGTGCCCCACGCGCCCGCCTTCCAGCGCGCCTGCGGCCGCTCCGTCAGACTACAACTCCCGGCGTGCATCGGGGCACAGCGCTGGCAGCTGCCAGGCCCTGGACTACAGCTCCCAGCATGCACCCGCGGCCTAGCGCGCAGGGCTGCGGGCGAGCCCGCGGCGGTACCGGCGCTGCCCAGTACAGGGTAAAGACGGGGAAGCCAGGCGGGATTCTACACTACAAGAGTTTATTTGTTAATTCAAAAAACCCCACTCCCAAAAAAGAAAAATACGGATGAGTATGCATAAAGTCTCATTCCAGGGTCCGAGCTGGGCGGTTCGCTGGTTGAACACGGTCCGTGGGGTCGGAGCTTCGCGCTAGTCCCCGGAGGAGTCAGGGAGCAAACATGACCCGTTCATTCCCACAGACCAGCCCTGAGTGGGATAAGTGTCCCAGGCACCAACGCAGCAGTGGCATGTGTCCCTGGCTGTGCAGTCATCCACAGCCCACCCTTTGCTTTACCTTAGTTTATGTTTCCTAACACGCTGTCAATCACCTCTATACCATCAGTTTCGTTTCTTCGCAACAGCAGACAACACCAGTGGTGCATCTCAAAGCCAGAACTCACACACTGCTTCAGCAGTTTCCATCCTGAGCAATCGCTGTGTTACGGTTCAGAGGTTTTTCAGCACAGTTCCTGCAGCAAACACAGTCCTTGTATAAAGACACATCACAGAGCCTTCAGAATTTTATTAGGAAAGATGACAGTGGTTAAGCAGAAAAGCAGAAATGAAGTCATGAGCACCAGCAGGACTTTGCAGAGGTCCCTCAAACCGTCTCCCTCATGCACTCTCTCAGATCCTATCCAGGCTCTTCCTAGGGCCTGCTAGATCAGAGTATTTCTTGCCAAGAGCACCCTGCACAGGGTGAGGGTGCTGGCAATAGTTGCTGTACAACCACAGCATCCCTGTGCCAGTCCTGCCCTTCAGGCTGGGCCCAAGCTTCAGCTGCCATGCAGCAGCACCATGCCCAGGCAGCTCAGGCTGCATCCGAGCTGAGGATGAAGGAAGGAGAGTGCAGACCACTGGTTCAACCAAGAGGAACAACCTTCCCTCTTCTCAAGCAATCTGGAAGGGACACATTGCCTTTTTTCCATCCACTGGTGCTGTGGGAAACTCAGGCAAGTGAATCTTTACATGTAGAGACAATGCCACTTATCCCCCATCCTTCCCTTCTCACACACCTGGAAAAAGACATTGACAGCTGCAAATCAAAGCCATTTTTACCCAAAACACAGGTGAGCTCCAGCAGGAACATGGCACTGACCCATCCATCTTTTGGAACTTACAATGACAGTCACCCTTAGGTTGTTCAGTTCAGTGTCTGTACTAATGTCAGCCTCTTTCTCATGGTTTTGTTTAAATCCACCCCCAGACCTGGCTAAAGCCCCTCCTGAGGCACAGGATGCCAGCTCCAACTCCCACTGGAGTGTGCACAAACCCCACCAGCACCTCTGGGAGCCCAGGCTAACCAGCCTTCAATGTGCTGTTTACTCCCAGAACCCTGACACCTCAGGGTTCTGGGAGTAAACCTCAGTGCTTCCAGATATTTGGCATCCACTTTTCTCCAAGTATGGATGGCTGGGTTTGAGCCTTTGCTGCTGACACACATGGCAAAAAAAGCTGGTCCTGCCCCTTCCCAGAGCTGGGACCAATCCCTCTGACAACACTCCTGACACCTCTGGAACAGCCATGTGGACACACCACTGCAGCCATCAGCTTCTTGGTGGGTTTTCAAAACTGCACTGTTCAGTTTAACTTGTTGGCCCTTTCAGTGAAAACTGAGAGGCAAAGGCCTCAGAACAAAACTCCTACTGGGCTGTCTGACAGGAGGGTTGGGCACCCTGTTTATTAGATATTCTTACAGACCAGAGAATCCCCAGGGAAAAAGACACAGAGTCAATGGCATGGGAAGAGCTTGTACCTTGTTAGACACATAAAAATCGGGCTTCAAACTCTGCTTCTCATAGAGCTGGTTAGGTACAAAAAAAATTGAGAACAGCTCAGAGGAGTCTGCAGGGAATGGGGGGTTCCCCCTGGCTCTGCCCATTCTTGGGCACAACATGAGACCAGTGAGATACAGAAGGACTCCAGGTTTTGTTAAAATGTCAAAGCAAATGATTCCACAAAGGAACAGCAATTGCCTTTCTTAAAAGGAAACTGGAATGGCTCAGCCTGTTGTTTTAAGCAGCAGATACAGCACAGGACTCCCTTTCTGTCCAGGTGACTCCTGTGAAACACCCAAACATCCTCTGGCAGCACATACAGAACGTGTCCTAAGGAGAAATATGTCTTTAAAAAGTGACTTCAGGAAACAAGCATAAGTTCCTTTCAAACCTGTTTTATAAGAAGGATACCAATGTACATTTTAATAGTTTTATTTCATTTTCCCCAAAAGGGAACCAAAGGCAGAGAGGTGTTGTGAGATACATCACACTGTTCTCATGGGGAAATCAATTTGCAAATGTTATTTTACCACTCTATAAAAATACACACAGGAGTGTGAAAAAAGTAAAGGAGTTCAGAGTGGCTGTCATGGAGCAAATATGTTAAATACAATCAGTTTTTTTTCCCCTAAAAACTGTGGCTCCTTGTGTTCCAGAAAACCAGTCTTCCATAGTCACATGCCACAGGAACAGAAATTTCAGTGGTGGCTTCCTCTGAGCATGTGCACACACAAGTGTTAGTGAAGAACTGCTCCCACGGGAGATGAGAGCAACAGAACCCTGTCCACACCAGGAAAGAAGAGATGCACTCAGGTTCATTGTCTCAGCTTCCCCTCCAAACTCCTGTGAACTGGCTCCATCCCATCCAGGCAGCTCTGAAAAGAGTCTGTGGTTCTATAAAAGAAGTCACGTTGTAGGATCAAGATATTTACCCTGTGTTAGGTGAGGAGGAACAACAGCCAAGAGGAACAACCTTCCCACTTCTCAACCAATCCTTAAGTGACCTCGTTCCTTTCTCTGTCCAACTGTGCTGTGGGAAACTAAAAGTGCCTCTTCACAGGTAGAGACAGTTTCCTTTTAAAAATAGTAAGGACACATTATTTTTTATCTTTAAGAACTTCCTGGAAAGTTACTGTGGAAAATGAAAGTGCTCCTGTGGTGAGACCAATGTGCAATGTCCTTGCTGCTTTCCCAGGACTCCTTCCCTTTGCAGATGCGCGTTAAGATGAGGCTCAAAACGAGGCCATGGTCGACCTGGAACAAGGCAGGCAGACACTGGGAAATGTTTTATGTCCAATCATAAAACGTGGAATTAGCCAAAAATACCCTATTGTCCAGATGTGGAAGGTGTGGTCTCTGGAGTGGGTCTAGATCCCGATGGCCTGCAGCACGCGCTTCTCGTTGTCGTTGAGGTGGTCGGAGAACATGGCATAGCAGGGCTGCTGTGCAAACTGGCACAGGAACTCGGTGAGATAGGCCTGGGGACAGAAATACCCAGTCAGCACCACCCTCCTGGGAAAAACCCTGCTGATTCCACCTGCCAGGAGACACAGCCCAAGGGAGACCCCAGGACTGAAGGGAACAGGAGGAGTGGAATCATAGGGAAGGGTTGGAGCAGAGGAAAAAGGGTGGGAGCAGAGGGAAGGGCCCATCAACAGCTGCAGGTGGTGGGAAATCCAGGAGCAAAAGGTAATACAGCAAAAGGGGCTGACTGGGTGGGAGCATCTCCAAGAGGAGTAGGAAATTCTGTCATGTTCACTCTTCAACCTACTCCTGACTTCTGCCAGTAGCTGTTGAGATCATGGGTAGAAAAGTCTCAACTCCCTCTGTTCAAAGAGTTTTGTTCATTCATATTTCCACATTATAGATATTAATGATAAGGAAAAATAGCTGCAGAAATTCTTGGGACACCTGACCCTTTCCAAAGTAATTTCAATTAACAGAAACTGATGACAGTCAATAACTGGTGCTTTCAGTGCTTACATATTTGTTAAAGTACAACAGTTAAAAAATTAAAGCTTATAGAAAATTATTCAAATCTGATAAAACCCCTCATTATAGAGCATCACCTGGAGATCTATTTGGTAAAGAGGGTCCTTTAATGCATCTGGATCATCCTCTTCATCATCTTCATAGTAATCTTCATCTATCAGAAGCAAATCAGAAGGTTTTAACATCAAAACGAGCAGACTATCTCAGCAAGTTTTCTATTAAGCTACTGAAACTCAAGTATCCAAAAGCAAATAGTTTCAGCTCTGCTGGGAAAAAAGAAAATTGTATCCAGAATATTTGCTTCATGTCATGTGATAGAAACCACTGAAGCCCAGAACCAGGATGAGTGGAGGCTCGAGGAACACACGGGTGAGCCAGGCACACATGGGACACTCAGGTTTGGGAATTCCATGCACCACGATCTTCTGCTGTGATCCCATGTGAGGGTGACACTTTGCCAGTTCTGAGCCAATGTGAGCAGTGTCCCTCGCTGTTTCCCTGTTAAAGTTCTCCCTTCTGAGGCTACATGAAACTGAGAGATGATGCACCCACTCATCTCCTTGTGCAGCACTGGCTCCTCAAGGTCTCTCCACAAACAAGCTCACCCATCCCTAGGACACTGCCATGCTGAGGTCACACCTACACCTCTGAGCAGCAACTTTCTCTTTAGAAGAAATACCTGCAGGAACCTCCCACCTGTTAAACCTGTGCAGCACTGAACTCCCAGGTGATGTTATTTATAATGCAACAATTTAATCACCATGTTGCTCAAAGCCAGGGCTTCTCTAGAAGGTCCTCATTCACAATTCCAGAGCAGAATTCCCCTTCCCTGTGCCTGCAGCCTTTGTTTTGCTGCTGGCAAGGGAAGGAAACTTTGACTAGGATGTCACCTATTTGATTATTGTTTTGAAGGACTTTCAAGCTGTTACTCACCATACTTGTTTGTGGAAAGAATATCTGATAAGAACTGTCCTGCCAAACCTTCATCTTCATCCTCATCTTCTTCCTGATCCTCCCACATATCATTTGAATCATCTGTTTAGGAAAAGAAATGTAGAAATGATCCAAATCCAAGAGGTCCAGTCTGTGATCTCTCTGTAGGGGACTGGAATTTGAAGGCACACACATCCCTGCGTGTGTGCATGGATGAAGAGAAAGACCTACAATCCTTACCCTTTTAGAATGATTCCAGAACTGGAGCCAAGCAAAAGGCAACAACAAGAATGGATACTTGATACACCATGATAAGGTAATTTTATGTGCACATAGTCAGATCCCATCTTCCAAACTAGTCCAAAAGAATTTTCAGGTCTAAGGATGCACAACACTGACCAATCTTATTCTCCCATTTTATTTTTACCTTGAAGAGATCGGTAGCACTTAAATACAGCACAGGGAAGGAAGAGACCTGCTAATGATGAACTGTACAACAAAACAAGAGATCTGGAGAGGGACTTTGACAAAGAGGAATGGCTTCCCACTGCCAGAGGGCAGGGTTAGATGGGATATTGGGAAGGAATTGTACCCTGTGAGGGTGGGCAGGCCCTGGCACAGGGTGCCCAGAGAAGCTGTGGCTGCCCCTGGATCCCTGGCAGTGTCCAAGGTTGGACGGGACTTGGAGCAATCTGGGATAGTGGAAGGTGTCCCTGCCCATGGCAGGGGTGGAACAGGATAAGCTTTAAGGGCCTTTCCAACCCAAACCAGCCTGGGATTCTGTGATTCTATGAGCTTATCCCCTGGATCACTATTCAAGCCTTTGTAGTTACAGGTACATGATTTACTGTCACAAAGTTCCTATATCATAAATGCTTCTCAAGAGAAGATTAAGTAGATTTAAGCCATGCAAAGAGAAAAAGCAAACCCAGTATTTTACCTTGGCCCCAATCTGCAGTTGTCTGTCTAGATGCATTTGCTTCCATGGCATTAGAAAGTTCATTTATTATTAATTTTAAGATTTTTACTAACAAAGGAATGTTTGTCCAGCGCTCAGGATCTGTAAAAGATAAAAAACACATATTCATGTGATTTAAATAAAAAGTTGTAAAACAGGCCCTTTTTTATTGAGGTGGAGTTTTTTTGTTAGGGAGGTTGGGAGAGAAAAACAACTGACAAACCCCAAAAGCTTCTTTCCATCTACCCTCAGAGCTGCATTCCCAAAGATCTCAATGCAATATCAACTGAGCATATTCTAAGTGAAGAGGAGGCAGGGGGAAAATCTTCACAGCTGAATGAATGTGTGACTCTACTCCTGCAGGCTGCTTAATGGAGTCATCTGGAGTCAGCCTTTCATTCCTGAAGTCCATTTGCATATCCACAAATGCTTTCATGTAAATGAGCAGTGCAGTGCTCTCAGGCATGGCTCTGCCCCTTCTGAGGCACTGCAAGCTCCAACTTTTCCTTACCAGTGCTCCTGCAGGGCTTAACTACTCCACAGGAACAGCTAGACAGTGTATTTGCCCTTAATTACTAAAGTAAAGATCCTATCAAATAAAGAATCTGGAAGCATGAGTTTTAGCTCTTACTGATGCTAGTATTAATCTCTGTTTAACTCAGATGCTGGCAGTTGCCATTTTTCTGTCTGACCTTGGCTGGTGTGGTTTTTTTAAGCCAAGAATAATCAGGCAGCAAGTAATTTGTGACCACCACACACCTCTTAAAATCCCCAGTGCTATGCATCTCCTTAGCTGTCACCTTCACTGCATCACTGCAGGTCCCAAGCCCTTGGCAGCTGAAGGCTCAAGGAGCACCCACTGTCTGGACAGGCTCCAGTTGGGTTCTGCACAGCCCCCACACCCATCCCACCACAGCCAAGGTCTGAGGACAGCAGCCCCTGAGTGTCCTCCCCTTGGAGCTCAGTCCTCAGGAAAAACTGCCCAGGGCTCTGCTCTCTCTGATTTAAAATATTAATCTCAACAGCAACCTCCAGTCAAAGGCTTCGGGTTCAACCTATTAAAAATAAGACAAGTCTTGTGCAGGAGACTGGTCAAGCTTTCCTTAAAATAAATCTCTAGCTTGTTGAATCATTCCTTTTTGTGAAAGTGTCTCATTGAAAAAGACACCCTTTTGTTTTAAATCTCTGCATTAACTTAAGACACCCTCCTCTCAGAGAAGCTACCAGGCATCCAGAAATATCAATTCTGTCTCATGATGCAAAACAGCAGTGAAGAACTCCCCATCCCATAATTATCTCACCCAGTTATATTAAATCAGACATCAGGAGTCCTCCAAACCAGTCTTTGGCAGAATTAAGGTAAATAGATACAGGTAAACAGATATACTAAGTGCATGATGTATAAATTAGCTCTAAAAACCAACCTTCTGCAGGAACTGTCTCCCACAGCTCTGTGTGATCTCCCAGACCTATTTAAGGCCTTTCATACCATCTACTTACAAAAAAAAATCCCTGTTAAACCCAGCAAAACAATTACTTACTTTTGGCCGACTTGGATCGTGTCCGAATTCCCTCATCCATATTAAATATTTCTTCTCCCTTCACCCTGATGTCCTGAAGTCTCTTGTCATCTGTGTTAATGCCATACTGCAGGAGTTTGCACAATGCTACAGAGCTGGGAGCAAAGAATAGGAAAATTAGGGATCAGAACTTCCCCAAAATGTCTGGCTTTCATAGCCCCTTTCTAACAGGGAACACATTGCAGGGCAGACAGCAAAATGCCCTTTCTTCTACATCTTTGCCAAGAACAAGCAGGACAGAATTTTCCCCTGTCTCCTGTTTTATGCCAGCATCTGAAACTGGACTCAGCTCCTGACCTGCACAGCAAGATGGGAACTGGTCAAGCTTTGGCTTTAGCACCACCAACAGTACAGACATCTAGTCATACATAAATTAAAGGTTTCTGCAGGTCAGAAGGGCCACCAGGTTAAATGTGCCCCTGCAGCACCACTTGCACACGAAGATGAAATTAAGAGGAAAGCAGTGGCAAGGAAGCAGTGATTTGTCTGATCTGCAGAGATGATCTGCCCCCTTTCTCCAGTCTCAGTGCTCATTTTCACTTGTGGTCCCTCATGGCTCTGCTACACTCAGATCTTCCAGCTTGCTCCTCTCCTTTACATGTTCTTTCCATTTCTGATGCTCACATTTCTACTCCACACTTAAACTTTCTCCAGTTCCATGCTGTTTTCAAGCATATTGAGGATTATGCTGACTACAAGTCAAGGTTGACAACCTATGCTTGACACCCCCAAACCTCTCTCTCCTGGCTCCACAAATCTCAAGCTGAAGTTTTGGAGCTCTGTGGAACTGAACTATTTTTGTACTTTCACTTCTCACCCTCTCCTCTCCCACACTATGGCTCTGAGTTCTGCTGGTTTGCACCCAGGTCTTACCTGCCTCCCCAAGCTGCCCCAAGTTTTCCCATCATTTCATCAAGACCCAACAGCCACTTCTTCCACCTGCCCCCAGAGGATGGGGACTGCACACAGGAGGTGTCAGCTGCCTTCAGGGTCCTCCTACTAACCCTGAGCAAGAGGCTCCTCAGAGCAGGCCCTGCTTTTCCTCAGGACACAGAAACACCAAGCATTTACTAACGCATGGTAAATGTCACCACAGCCAATCAAATCCAAGTGTTTGATACAGTGTGGAGCCCTGTTACATCACCTGTACACAAACAGTTCTCATCTTGGACAACACAGCTCTAAACAATCACCTTGAACCTGGTGATTCTCATGGTCAGCCTTGGCTTTTCCCTGTACCATAAGCCTCAACAGATCCTGCAAACAGGCCTGCACTGTCAAAACAGGGATAAACCACCAGACTTAGGGATGAAACCAACAAAGTGTGACAAAAAAGAGCACTGGATCCCCAAATCTGCTGCTTGTGCTTCAAGATTATTCACTAACTTCCATTTTGAACCTGCTTTTCCTCATTATTTATTTCACAGGCTATTTGACTGCCCATAGCAATGACATAACAACACACACTAATAAGTGAGTTAACAGCTGGTGAGACCCCTAAGAGTGGTCTGTGAAGCTTCACGATTCCAGAAAAATCTAATACAGCAGCTATGACAAAACTGAAATGAATACAGAGCATCCCATGCTTTGGAATATGCCATTCAGCCTCTACCAGAACACAAACATGCTCCTACAGCAAAAGGCAGAGAACACTGTTGCAACTGATTTCTTGATTGACTTTTAATAGATCAATAAATCAACAAGAAATCACCAGATTCTCTCAGGAAACCCTCTACAACAGCCTGGAATTCCACAGTAGTCTACAAAGGCAATTCCATGTGTGGAAGCTCTTCTCATCACATCCACAGATATTCAATCCCCACAGCAGCCCTGTATTTCAGGACACCCCTTCCCCCTCGTGTCTCTGTTCCAGCACAGGAGCAGTGATGAGGAAGAGCAGAGCTTGCTCCAGTTACCACAGCTCTCCTGAGCAGAGCTGACAGCGCAGGGAACAGCGACTCTGCCCAATGCTGGCACACACTGCTCCCATCTGAGCCAGCCCCTTCCCCATGCCCAGCACTCAGT
Source organism: Cisticola juncidis (assembly GCA_013400215.1). NCBI lineage: Eukaryota > Metazoa > Chordata > Aves > Passeriformes > Cisticolidae > Cisticola > Cisticola juncidis. The sequence goes on along the minus strand of VXBR01001387.1, from coordinate 121,904 downwards.
GGCAGTGGCACTGGGCAGCTAACAGGGGAGGATCTGTGGGTCCCACCTGACTTTGCCTTCGTACTGCCCATAGAAGAGGTGCTGCCGGCTCATCCACTCGGCCATCACAAACTCCAGGGCGGGCTTGCCAGTGGGGCCGGGCAGGCTGCACAGGAATTCCAGGAGGGGCTCCAGTTGTGAGTGAACCAAGTGAGCAAACACCATGATCAGGGACTGCAGGAGGAGAAAGGCAATGTTAGCTGTACATAATTTAACAGCTGGAAATGTTTTATCAAATATTTAAGGAGCTGGAGTGAAGCTGTGCTTACTGAAGGAAGCTGAAGCTCCTTGCAGGAGTGAAGGCTGTGCTTACCCACCCCAAGAGGAAGGGAGAGTACAACTAGCTGCAAAACACTGTGCTACAAATGCAGGCAATAAACACCATCACTGAATGGATTTTGAACATGATTTTAGGGACAATTCTGAATGGATTTTGAACATGATTTTAGGGACATGACTGCAGCTTGTGAAAAGGTTTTGTTGCAATGTGCAGTTTTACATCTGACTCCCAAAGACCAGGGGCAGAGCTCATTCACTGTGCATGTTTAAATGTCAGTCTCCCAGTCTGAGGGCATCTCTGCAGCCTTCCTCAGGGAAAAGCTGCCCATCTCCAGAGGCCCATCTTAAAGGCTAACACAGGGAACAGATCAAGCATTGCAAAATGCTTGGCTACAAGGGTTGTATGGGACTGCTTCAGATTTAAACTTCCCTATCTTCTAAATCCAAACCCAAGCAAAATGGGAGCCATTCCAAACAGTTAACAATCATCAGTATACCCAGGAGTAAAAAATCCTAAAGCAGGTGAGATCTGCTGACATTGAAATGGTCATTGTGGCACCATATGCTGGCTTGAAAAATGCACATTCAAAAGTCAGAGAAATAAGATAAAATGGTTAAAGAAGAGTGAAGTTCTGCTGAGTGCTGCACTGGGGGCAGAGATGGGATCTTGCTCAGCAGTGCCAGCAAAATGTCTTCCCCTAGTTGCTACTGAGGAACCAGGACAGTCAGCATGAGCTGTTTTAGATTGAGGGCACAGGCAAAAGAGACAGGAGAGAGAATGAAGACCACTGGGAAAAGATCATCCCAGAAAACTGTGTCACTACAAGTAGGTCAAGGCTAGAAGAGATGGTGATGCTCTTCATCTGGTCTCTCATCTCACTCAGGCCAACTACGCCTCCCATCCACCAAAAGCTCATCTTGTCTCAAGTCCCAGGCATTTATCCTTGGAATACAGAACAAATCCACTCAAACAGACATGCTGCCTTTGCCAAACATTCCTACTGAGGCAACTCCTATCCTTCCAAAGAAGGCTGCAAGTACAAGGGCATGAGGGAAGGTGCTGAAGGTGCATTACAGTTTATCCAGGAGAATCTTGCTTACCTCGTAACCTGACAAAAAAAATTCAGGCCTGAGGAACAGCATGGAGCTGTGTCACAGGAGGGTTAGGTTGGGTATTAGGAAAAGGTTCTTCCCCCAGAGGGTGCTGGGACACTGAACAGGCTCCCCAGGGAATGGTCACACCCCCAAGGCTGCCAGAGCTCAAGGAGTGTTAGGACAGGGTGGGATTGTTGGGGTGTCCTGTGCAGGGTCAGGAGCTGGACTCAATGATTCTTTTGGGTCCCTTCTAACTCAGGAGATTCCATGATCCTCTGACTGGAGAAGGCATTTTCCTGACTACTTCAAAAGGATACACAGACCCTCCAATTACATGAGCCATAAATAAACAGGCATGAAATGAAAGAAAACGATGGCAGTTTCCTCTCCTGGTGCTTCTCACTCTCCTGGGTGCCAAGCCTGCTCACCTGCATCACACTGAGCGTCTCTGCTTGCTGCATTTTACTCAGGATGGCTCTCAGGATCTGGTCCAGATTCTCTCCCAGCTCACTCCCAGCTTTTGAAATTAAAGTGGAGACCAGCCTGCCCACGAAGGCAGCAGTGAACTCGGAGGTCCGTGGGTCCAGGAGCTGGCTCACCACCTGCATCACGTACCACAGCCCGTTGTGGCCCTGCTCATCGTGCCACTGCGCGATCTGCTCCAGCGCCACCGACACGTACGCGCGCAGGCACTCGCCGCCGTTCTGCAGAGACAACAGTGGGTGAGGCACGGCCAGGCACGGGCACACAGCCCCTGCACCATCCCCAAACCACCCTGAACCAAGGGGAAAACAAGGGGAAAACAGTGGAAGCTGTAAAAGATTTACACATAGGTTCTACAGATTCCAGCTCATGTCAAATACACTGCTCCTCACCGCCCCATCAGCAGCAATCAAGACAACTAACAAATACAACAACAGCCTCAAGTAGCTGCAGTTTTGTGCCAATCTTGGTACCTAAGGAAATTCAAGGAATTTTTAACAAGTGAGAGATGAAGACGGAAGTGTGACATGAACAAAACACAACTCAGCAGCTAAGCTGAAGTCCTATTACATTCCCCTGGGGAAATGGTTTCTCCCACCCCAGAGAACCTCTAGGGCCAAGGACATGTAGTTGACCCTTCCTCCCCTTTCTGACCCCATTGGCTGTGGTGCCAACTTGCTCCACCCCGGCAAGATCAGAGAAAAGGCCCTGTCCCTCTGTAAACGCCCTCTTTCCCTCTTCACCCCCTGGAGAACATCTGGAATAAACATCTGACTGCAGCTAAGGGTGAGAGCCTCTCTTTTGGATCCTATTCCTGTCTCATGAAATATATTCCTCCTGGGCTGAGCTAGTCTACACCCCTGAAGGGGATAGAAGGAGGGATTAATATTTCAAAGTCCTTTTGAATTCTTAGCACGAAGATCCAGCAAAGCAACCAGTGTGCAGATCTGCAATCTCTCCCTGCTGGTCTCCAGCCAATTCTTACTGGTCTGTTGTTTCAGCAAAGACCATATTCCCATGGTCTGTATTCACATGGCAAAGGTAGCTGCCACTGTGGAACTCCTTACATAAGGAATGAAACCACCCTTGTTATTCATTTGCCATCTAGGAGGTGGAATGAAAAGGCTCCCTGCACTTCTAGCATCTGATGCTTTTTCCTCCCTGCTAGATACTCCAAAGACATCAGGCCATAGTCAAGCCTGCCAGCAAACACAGCTCAGGCAGTACTGATGCTGCTGATTCCCTGTTTTCCCTTCATCCCACACCTGGCTCAATCAAAGAGAAGTTTGCCTTCCCCTTCCCTCATAAATGAATACAGCAGAAAGCTGCTTGAGGAGGAGGGCTAGCAGGGCTTTTGCTGTCCTGTGCCTGTGAATGTTCCTGAAGATATCCCCTGCTATTACCAGGTGTGATAAATGTTATGGGGACAGAAAAACATTACAGGTTTGCTTGCTCGTTTGGAGGTTTGGGGTTTTGTTTATCTGGGTTGGTTTTTTTGTTTGTTTTTTTTTTTGTATTGTTTGGCCTTGGTTGGTTGGTTTCTTAAAATGCTCCAGCTCACTAAAATAGAAGAAACATCCAGGCTACTGCCTTTCTCCTGTAGGTCTCCACATTCAGGAATGGTCAGGGAAAGTCACTGCAGGCCCTGAACAACAGAACTTTCATGGTATAAACTGGAGGTGGCAGAGGCTCTGTGGATACAGCAACAGGCAAGCACAGCTTGGGCTTCCTCAAAGGCTGTGTCACCTCTCTTGGACTGGTACAGCCCTGCAATCCTCCCCTCCCCACAGAGGTACCTGCATTGTAGCATTGTCATCTGTGTTGAGGCTGCACTGTGCCACTGCAGGGAATGCCTGGCAGATGAGGAGCTGGGACAGAGGGGGTTTTGTGTTCCTCACAACTGTGGTCAGTATATCGATGGAAGTCTGCAAGGAAAGCACAAACTGTCACAGCACTGGCCACAGAACTTGAAGTCAGCATTACCCACCCCTGCTGCAAACATCAAAGGTGTGAACTGCAGGGATGTGGCCACTGCTGCAACCACACCCTGAACTCACAGTCCAGAATGATTTTTAAATGTGAGGAGCCTGGAGTCATACACCAAGCATCACTGGTGGGAGCTGTACAAGTTCCCAAGACACTTCCCACATTAAGAGCACTGTCACCACTCAAACATAGCAAATAGATGCATGCTAATCAGAACAGCCAGAGAACTGTTCTAGCTGACTTGTTCCCCTTTGGTTATATTAATTTATTTTAATTACCCATAAGCAATTATTACAGTCATACCAATTAACAGATTATATGCATATTGATACAGATGTTTATGGGTTTAATTCCATACAACCATTCTACACAGTCAATGCTTCATTTTTTATGAGGGCACCTGTATAATTTATCTCTAACTCATACATATATGATGCATAAACCAGAAAAAGCCTTAGGAAGAAGTGCAGGGAAAAGTTGTGTAGTCTGCTGGGAGAAGAGACTGTTCCTGCTGAAAGATGGCAATGTCACAGCAAAATGACTGGGATGACTGATACTGTGGAGACTGGAAAAAGGCCAGAGAAGCAGTTTAAAGCAAACTTTTGGAAGCATCTTCCTGCACCTGCAGTTTGCCTCTTCTCAACAGGGAAATCTCCCCCAGTGACAGATGCCAGTGCACCAAAGCATGTCCACAGCAGCCTTTCTGCCCTTTCAGAGCAGCCACCCCAGGTGTTAGAGAACAGGGACACTGCTCCAAAGCATGTCCACAGCAGCCTTTCTGCCCTTTCAGAGCAGCCACCCCAGGTGTTAGAGAACAGGGACACTGCTCCAAAGCATGTCCACAGCAGCCTTTCTGCCCTTTCAGAGCAGCCACCCCAGGTGTTAGAGAACAGGGACACTGCTCCAAAGCATGTCCACAGCAGCCTTTCTGCCCTTTCAGAGCAGCCACCCCAGGTGTTAGAGAACAGGGACACTGCTCCAAAGCATGTCCACAGCAGCCCTTCTGCCCTTTGCAGAGCAGCCACCTAAGGTGTTAGAGAACAGGGACATTGCTCCAAAGGATGCCCACAGCATGTCCTTTCTGCCCTTTCAGAGCAGCCACCCCAGGTGTTAGAGAACAGGGACACTGCTCCAAAGCATGTCCACAGCAGCCTTTCTGCCCCTTTCAGAGCAGTCACCCTGGGTGTTAAAGAGAACAGGGACACTGCTCCAAAGCATGTCCACAGCATGTCCTTTCTGCCCTTTCAGAGCAGCCACCCTGGGTGCTGCTCTGAACAGGGACACTGCGCCAAAGCATGTCCCCAGCATGTCCTTTCTGCCCTTTCAGAGCAGCCACCCTGGGTGCTGCTCTGAACAGGGACACTGCGCCAAAGCATGTCCCCAGCATGTCCTTTCTGCCCTTTCAGAGCAGCCACCCTGGGTGCTGCTCTGAACAGGGACACTGCGCCAAAGCATGTCCCCAGCATGTCCTTTCTGCCCTTTGCAGAGCAGCCACCCTGGCTGTTAGAGAACAGGGAAGATCTCCAGCCCAGACCAGGCCCCACTGAAGCACTTACTGCACACAGCCCCGCCGGGATCTTGTCAGCTGGGGCCTGCATGATGCTGACAAGGGTTGGGATCAGCCTCATCTGCATTGGACCCTGGCAGGTTTCTATTTGAGCTAGCTCCTTAAAAATATCCTGGGCAAGAGAAGCAACAACAGGATCTGGAGAGAGAAAGCACCATTTACTAAAACACACACACAAACATCTCAATCTTTGCCACCACTAATTTGGCTGGCCAAAGCAGCAAGCTTCCCTTCTACCTTTACCACGGGATCACTGTTCATTCAGCAACCATTGATTAAGTTTTCAGCAGCAGGATTCACAGCAAAACCAGCTGTGCTTTGGAATATAAATGGAATACATACCATTACTGTACTTGAGGAATATTGCAATGGTGAAGGGGCAGATCTTGTTCTCCATGCTGGCTGTGAAGGCCGGGTCCACCGTGCACACGATGCACAGCGTCTCCATCACCAGGTTCAGCACCTCGGAGCTGAACTGGGTGGCCAAGTGGATCAGGCCATCCAGAATGCTGGGGAGGAAAGGCTGCAGCACGTGGGTGCTCTCAGAGATCTTCAGCTGGTCACAGTAGCTAAATGAGAAATTTGTGATACAAAAATACATTCCTAATATATTGAAGTAACTTAAATATATTGCATTCTAGATAATACATAAGAGGTTCTTCTATCCTGTCCATTCTTATTCCTTAAGTTAACTCCTCTAGGACTCCTTCAGTCCACTACTCCTTGACCTCCCAGCTCAGCAGGAAGAGGAAAGCTCTCACCAGGAATCTTCCCTCTGCATTCCACACAAAGCAGAGCTGAGCCGAGTGATGTTAGAGGCTTCTACTGCCCCTCAGTGACAGATCTCTCCTAAGAGCTGCCCATTGATGGGGAAAAGGAAAAAGGTCTAGGACAGACACTGCTTACAAAGTGTTTAGTTACCACATTCTACAAGGGAGCTGGGAGGTGATAAAACAATTTCAGGAATAACTAGGTCATAAATCTGACTTTATTTATTCCTTAACATTTCAATGCAAATAAGAGACAAATTATTGTTTGGAAGTCGTGACAGGTTTTAGCAGGTTTTTAGTGACTTTTTTTTTGATTTTACACTGATGTTCATTTTTTACTTTAGAATGAGTGCAGCAGAGCTTCCTTCTGACAAAAATGGGGTAAGAAAAATTAAGCCCCAAACATTCTTTATTGCTGTGATTGGCTCCATAGGCCTGTATGATGTCAGTCAAACAGGAATAATCTGAGTTTCATCCTTGTGCCTTCCAACACTACCTAGTACTGCTCCTCCCTGTGACCATACCCATGACAACATTTTACTGTAGCTAACCTTGAATCTCAATTCCATATTCCTCATTAGAGTTATTCTATTTTGAACCTGTTTGCTTACACTTTTTAAGCTGACGTCTATTTCATTCAAAGCAAGACCTCCCACAGCAGTGCTATTTGAACAAACCAGTGATTTCTCAGTGTGATTTCTGTCCCTGGGCTGTGGAAGAGCCCGGGTTTGCTTACCCCCAGATGGCTCTGACTGCAGAGATGCGCACAGAGGGCGGCTGGGTCTCGTGCAATCCGCTGACTGTGGCCTGCAGGAACTGCTGGATGAGCTCCGGGGACATGGCCACGGTGAAGCGGCTGGCGGCCCACAGCGCCCGGCCCAGCAGGAAGGGAGACACTGCAGCAACACAAAAACCTCAGCAGCTTCAGAATAAGTGTCAGCAGTTTAAAATCACAGCTGCTTCCAGACATCATTTAAAATCTTGTCATAGGATAGGAAAACACTGAAATGTGACACACAAGTGTGCCAGCAAACAAAGAATTTATGTTCATGGGCAGAATACAGTTTATTTTCTTAGTTATTTCAAAGAGTAATTTCTCATTGATTTAAAAACTCCTCCCTTCAACTATTTACCCTTGAATTTGTTCATCACTGAACAAAAGCAAAGGAACAGAGGCTTTTCCAGTAATTCCTATTTATCCAGCTCAATATTCTGTCCCCAGCTGAAGAAAACAGCAACATCTTAGGGAGAAGAATCAGAATAACAGAGCTCATACCAGGGACCTTCCACAGATCACATTACTGGTTTGCAGCCTGCAGTGACAGAACAGAATCCTGTGGTTCACCAGCACCAGAGAAGCAGTGGACACTCATTATCCACTCACCTGCTTGCACTCACCAAGATATGATATTAAGCACACTTAATCCTGCTGCCTTTTCAGACTATGAACCTCCTTACCTATCTAGGCTGGCCTCAAAGTGATGATGCTCTCTGTTCCTCAGCATCTTTACTGCCATTATTTATGCTCCAGCAAATACTAATTTTAAGATGAGGACATAAAACACTCAGTGCAAGATGTACAGCAAGAGAAGAGCTTTGTTTTTTAAGTCAGTATTATAAAACACAACATTTCTTTGTCTGTACCATTACTGACCATTGAATGGATATCCTTGGAGAGCCATCAACAAACTGACTCCGGGAGCCCTTCTAGAGCACAGCAGCTCATTTACAACCCAATGCCACACATGTAAATGAATGTAAATATATGTAAATTACTGAGGTTGGCTTCTTACATGCACTGCACACTGTGCACTTTGCACACTAGCTTTTCACTCAATATTAACACAAAGAAAAGAAAAAAACCTTCTTTGTATGGGGCTAAATAAGTGTTTCTTTGATGAAAAAGGAACACGGGAATCAGTTTTTTCTACACTGACAACTCAGTGTGGATTCATCAATGATGCTCACATTGCCTTAAACTTCTAAAATTTTAATTTGCAAGGACTTTTGAGATCTGACTTTCAACAATTCCTCTGATTTTCTTGCACACTGATGTAAGATAACAGAGAGCGCAAAATCCCGCTGAGTTCCCAATAACAGAATCCCATTTAGCCAGGAGCATTATTTGAATTCATGTGCTACAACTAGTGTCAGCCTCAGTATAAAACAAATGGGATGACACAGTACAGCAGGAATTCTGAAGGCAGTTAAACACTGCTGGTGACTTTCTCAGGAACAGACACAAGACTCAGAACAGCTATTTCCACCAGCTCCCCAAGCCCTACAGGCTCATGCATCCAGCCAACAGTGAGATCCTGCTGAAAGCACAGTCCCACATATAAAGGACTCACACCAGAACTGGGAGCACATGGGAACTCCCAAGATTTTTTTTACGTGAGTAAGGTGCACAAGTGCATTTCCCAATTCCTCATGCACACATCAATCTGACTGATCCACCAGAGATTCCCAGTGTCTGGCACCCAGCAGTTATTCCCAGGGATGCAGGGTCCCACTTACCCGAAAGGTTGAGGTCTGCCAGGACCACATTTGTCAGGAAGCCATGCATATCAAAGTGTATTCTCCCATTCTTCACACTGTCTGTAATGATAGACTTGACTGACCCCAGGGCCAGCATACAGGCTTCATGGATTTTCCACCTGCAAAATAGTTCAGATGCCTTAAGACTTTTCCTCCATCATCACTTAAGAAATAAATACATATTCTGAAGTGAAGTCACAAGTAATTTTGGGGTCTAAGCTACCACAACTATTTCTTTGATCCCAAAAGAGAATTCAAAAAAGCTCTCAGAGATTAACATTCACAAACTGCAAGATGGGGGATTGGAAACTCCCTCAGGATGGGCAGCATTCTCAGTCACTTCCTAAAATATTGGTGGAATAGTTGTTACTTGTACCAATTTTGTTCTCATAATAAAAAAGAACCTCTTCCATGAAAGCTTGTGTTGCAGCCATGCCTTCATAATTTATGTGCAGAAGCACTGGGATACCCAGTACATTAAAGGTTTAAAACCATCTAATTTTGCATTAACATTTTGTTAATTATGATGATACAGAACTATGTGCAAATACACTTCTCCTTGTTCTTTGTTAAACCAAGAATCTACTTTGCATCTTCTCACAACTGAGGTTAATGGGGACCTAATGTCTGATTTTGCAGCCATTCCATTGCTGCTCATTATCAGTGGGGCTACTCTGACACTAACATTCAAAATAAACACAAACACTGAACCAATACACTGTAAAACCAGGAGAGAACCACTATGGACCAGCAACCAGGCACTCCAGCAGCGGAGTTTTCTTCTTCTATCTCTAAATAACATTAAAAACTGCAACTCTGAGGTTCTAAAATTGAACACAAATCTGCATACAGCACTGCTCTTATTGACATCAAGTAAATTTTTTAATAAATAAACAAACAAACAAACAAATAAATAAATAAATAAATAAATAAATATAGTCCTGAAAATTTTATCCCAATTAACTGAACATAAAGTATTGCAAATTTCTCTTCTTATTTTGCATAATTATCGTTTCCCATGAGATGTTTTAAGGAGCATCAAACTGTGAAGGGAGGGAGCCTTGGCACAGATCCTTGTGCTAGGAACTGCCCAAAGTATCCACATGAAGATTCCACCCTCTGGCTCAAGAACTGCTGTACTTTCTTTTGCTTCTTCTAATCAGAGCTCTCCAATTCCATCCTTGCCCATCAGTACAAATGAAATGTGTGTAAATCCTGGTGCACCCAGGGGTGCAGATGAGCCTGACCCCTGCCCCAGCACTGCCCCCTCTGCCCAGCCCTCACCAGTGCTCAGCGCCGCTGTTTTTCGCCTGCTCAGCCTCCTGCAGATGCCTCGTAGCTGCTGCAGCCAGTGCAGTGGCACTCTCGTTCTGGAAATCAGCAGCCACAGCCTGTGCACAAGGAAATGAAGCACTCATTTGTATGGATTGTTAAAAGTTGGCCTTTTCTCTAAATGCTCTTCCTGAAGGGAGGTTTGATACTTGTTATTACTATTTCAGTGTTCAATGTGTTATTACTATTTCAGTATTCATACCAGCAGCAGATCCTGAGCAGCAATTCTCACTGTGTAGGAAAATGTATCATCATCTTCATCCTCCACAAACTGCTGTGGATTTGCAGTCCAAACTTTTATCTAGAGGAGACAAAAAGGACAGGGCAGCTGAGAATTCAGGACACCATGGGTACAAGGTAGATTTTCTGTTCCCTGCAACCTGCTATAGAAAACTATTTTCAGAATTTTTTTCTGCCATAAGAAGTCTTCATCCACAACTGATTTTTCTTCTATTCAGTTGGAGAAACCCTTGAAAAGAAGAAACTCTCTTTATTCTGAGCTCATCTTGCTCTTCTGCCCCTCATTTGAGATCAGAGTTTGACACATGTAATGACTGACCTGGAATCAATGCTTTGCAGCTTTATTTTTAGATGAGGAATGGGAGAAGCAGATAAATCTTTTAACAGAGTGCTTGTTTTTATGCATGTCTACCTAAAGTAAAAGATGATGGTTGTCACACTTGAGAGGCCAGGAGCAATGTAGAATTTCAGTACAAATTATTTCACCCTACTAGCACAACATTTTTGCTCTCACAGAAAGCTGTTTATTCCTTTCAGCATGATAATCCTCATTTTCACAGCACAATGCATCATGGAAGAATGAAGGAAGAAACCCTGAAAGAGCTGAGGCTGTTCAGCCTGGAGAAGATTCCATGCAGACCTTCTAATTGCCTTAAAAATAAAGCCCTTTTACCAGGGCCCCAGGACTGGGGGCAAAATTTTTAAACTGACAGATGGCAGGCTTAGATTACAGAAGAAATTCCTAACTAAGGGGGTGCTGAGACACTGGATATGTTGCCCAGAGAAGCTGTGAATGTCTCATCACTGAAAATGTCCAAGGCCAGGCTGGATGGGGCTTGGAGGAACCTGGGATAGTGGAAGGTGTCCCTGCCCATGGCAGGAGGTGGAATAGGATGGGCTTTAAAGTCCCTTCTGACCCAAACCCTTCTGTGATCTGTGATTTACTGTCCACCTTGCACCATTTTGAACCTCTAAGTGCTGCCACAGCCAAGTGATGGAAATCCTGTTAGACAACAGCAGCTTCCATGCACTGAAAGTCTTCCCAGGACCCTTCCTGCTTTACATCTCTCATTTCCTTTGTTTCCTACACAACACAAACATGCTCACCTGCTCCTCTGTGATCTGCATGTAAAGCAGGATGTAATAGATCAGGTCTGGCAGAGCCTTCTTCACTGTGCTCTTGAATTTGTTGTTTTCCAACAAGGCATGAACAAATTCAAATATGCTGAACACCAGATTTTCAAAGCCCAGAACTTCACCTAAACAAAGCAGAAAGAATAAAAAAGAACATGACTGAATATGCCAATATACAAAAAGGTACAAATGGATGTGAAAATTACAAACTGTTAGCTTGCCTGAGCAGATATTTATTCATACTCCTGGACTAGCAAGTGCAGCAGCAGCCCCAGGAGGATTTCTGACCTCATCACTTTCTGCTCTCTTCCCACCATATATCATGCATTAAAATTTATCAAGCTCAACCTAAAACCTATTTGATTTTCTTTGATCCCACTACTTTTACCTCAAAATTGTTGCTGAACTCACTCCTTGAGCCATTAGAAAACTTAAATTGTGTGGCTTCATTGACCACAATCACACACAATTTGTAAAATAATGGACTCCATTCTAACATGGTAAATCCACCTTTAGCAGAATCTCCCATGGTGTTTCAGTAACTGTTTTGACAGCAATATTTAGGTAACTCCATTCCTCTTCAAACAGCAGAAGTGAAGGGCAAGTTCTTACCATCAGAATCCACGGGATCCTCCACCTCTTCTGTGTAATTTACTTCTGTTCTCACATAAGTAGATGGAGTTAAGAAAATGTTTTTTTCTAAAGAACAACATCTATTTTGGAATTAATCTATTCCTGTCTTAATATTCCTGATAACTTGGGAAGGTTTTGCTCTTTAAAAACCCTTTGATTTTGTGTAGAGTCCTGTGCTTTATTGAGACAACAACCCCAGGAGCTCCTGGCTTTGTACATAGCCCAAGTTCAAAGACCACTTTCCACAGACCACTCACACATCACTTCAGCACATATTAGTTGATTAACTTAGATCAAACTCACCAAGATAACCCAAAACTTCATTTATGTTAACTTTGTAAGAACAGAACCCCCCAGGCTCACTCCTTTCAGGAGATGTGAGCCAATTCAACACCTCATTGGTGCCCAAAGAGCCAACCCATGCTCCCACATCCTACCTGCTCCCTACCAACCCTACTGCTACCCTACAAGGGCCAGCCCTTGGAAATGGCAGAAAACTAACCTGGTGTAAAAGAAGGAAGGAGTTTCCTTGAGGATGGTGAACTGAAGATCCAACAAGTACCAGAGCAAACACAAGGAAAGGGAGAACAAGACTCCCCTTTTGCAAACAAAAGCCTTTTTGTGTGAGCTCAGCTACCAGCAGGAGTCAGGACAGGAGAGGGAGAAATATTCCATCAAAAATCCAACAAACAGCTCCTTGTATTTTCATAGTTTCACAAAATGGTTTGGGTTGGAAGGGATCTTAAAGACCATGTAGTTCCAATCCCTTGCCATGGGCAGGGACACCTTCCACTGTATTTTAACAGGTCTGGAATAACAACATAGAGAGATTTGGGTTTTCAAGTACTGGGCTATGCACTCACACACCATTCTGGTACAGCTGGGTGTGCAGTGGAGCACTGACTGAAAATTCAAATGACAAATCAGCTTCTGCAGCAACTGTAATCAGCCATTAGTTCTGCTGCTGGGGTGCTGCTGATTCTCCTTCTCCCAAAGTCCTTACACTGTGACCAGCATCTATTTATGAAAACAATTTTTATCAAAAAGTACCAGAAACAAGGCAGAGCTCATGAAAGTTCTACAAGGCAAATGCATTAATTAGCATTCATTTTAAGCTAAAAGAAACTCAATGGAGTCTCTAGAAGTAACAGAAAGATCCTGTTTTGTCTGGCAGGGCAGAGCACTCCATGTATTGTGCTTCTCCAGCAGTCATTAGTGGGTATGAGACTGAGTTTGTCTTGTTTGATTCCAGTTAAATCCATTCACTGCCAAGGATATAAAGCAGCACTTTCTGTCAGGGTGTTCCAGACGATGGGCAGGATCTGCTGCATTGATGAAATCATGTGCTTTGGGTAGTTTTTCACAAGTGCTGTCACAGCCTAGAACCAAAAAGATATCAGTCAGAAGTGAAATTGGGAAAGCCATTCAACACACTCAAATCATAGGCTGCTGTTTCATCAGCAACTGAGATCATCCTAAGTCTTCCTGTCACTAAGGTGGCCTCTCACTCCTGACTGCACCTTGCCATCTCTTGCTCAAACACTGACCAACACACCTCTCTTGCTGTTTCCTCTTTTGCAGGAAAGCAAAGGGATAACAGGAGATGTGGCACTCTGGAGTGACGACAATGGCATCATGTGGGGGTAAGACAATGATTCAAGTCCAAAGTACATCACTGTGCAGCACTGTCTGGATACAATTATCCTGGAAGTGTCTTGTCCCAGAAAAAGAACTCTAATATCATGTAAAACTAGACTATGGCCCATTTTCCACACTTCTACTCATGCAAGCAACACATCCATTGCACACCCAAAGAGTAGCTGGAGAAGCAAACACCTGCCCAGATCAATTCTCTTCCCATTTTGGCTGTGCCAGCCCAGCACAGGGCTGCTCTGGGAGGGGATTGTGCCTGGACTTTCATGAAGCTGACCATCCTGGCTTAGGGGAGCCCTTCCACTGACACTTGCCAAAAGCCTTTTGGGACCCTCCAGGAGTGAGAGAGCTCTCACTCCCCTCTCCTCCCCAAGGACACAGCTCCAGGTGCTTCACACTTGTTGCAGAACAGCCCCTCACAAACTGCCAGAGAGCTGGCTGCTCCCAGACACATGGGTGTCAGTTTGTTTGTGCTTATCCAATACACACCACTCTGTGAAGTTTGTTTGTTTGCAGCACTGGGTACATTAATAGAAACAAAAAAATAGTAATTCACCTTCCAGAAAAACAACAGCAATCTAATGTCAGAACTGGAGATGAGCTGGCATCAGGAATAACCCAGATATGTGGGTTTGGGAATGAATCTGGCAGGTGCTGGAAGGAAGCATTACAGAAAAGACATGCTGAAGTCTCTGGGGAAAAAAATTATGCAGGTGCTGGCAAAGGATGTGAATCTGATCTTCAGGACTGCTGCAAACTCACCACCCTGCCTAGGGCCACAGGAGCATCCAAACAGACTTGTTCCATATGCCACTGCACATGAACCCTATGGAAATGTTTCTAAGCTCTGTGCCCAACCAACTCTGCAGGCAGAGCTGCTGGAGTGCTCAGGGAGTTCTTCAATTCAATGGCTCTGTGGCTGTAACAATGAAAGGCTGTGTCTGCAAGGTCACCACAGTCCTGCAGAGCAAGTCATTAAAAATCAGAGCATTCCTCTGTCAGATGTTGTATTTCAACCCCTGGCCCCTCATTCCGCCAATTCCCAGTGCTTGTGTGAACTCTAAGAACGGCTTCACAGATCCTCTGCCAATCCCCACCTATTGCTCCAGCACCTATTAATCCTTCAAGAAAGCCCTTATCCTTCCCTCTTCAGAGCACTGCTCCTTCAAGTCACTCTGTCAAAACCTTTTATTGCTTCTCTTACTGTTTGCATCTTTAAACAGAGAAGGAATCCCCAAATTTTTGGATTAAAAGCTTAATCTTAGAGATTAGAGAGCGCTGGAGAGCATGCTAAAGATGCCTGTCAGTCAGAGTTCAGCAGGGACATGAAGTACCTTGTTCATAATCTTGGGAAGTTTTTCTCAAGACACAGATACCACCTCATCTTCCATCCAAGAACAAAAAGGTGATGATTAATTATTTTTTCTAGCTAGTTATTTGTGCCAGCATCAGGAAAAATGTAAGCAGAACTTCTCTGACCCACAGGTGTTGAACAGCTTCTAAGCACAAATGAAGAAACACAACAGCAAGGCTGCAAGATTTTTGGTTAACTGGTGTTCCTGACATATTACTGCACACTAAGTACACCACTGTATTCCAGTTTGTATTCCATTATTGTGAAATGTGCCTTAAATCTTTCACCTGTCATGTTTAATCACTGTTTCTCTCGAAACAATCAATAGTAGCATGTTCAACTCTGGAATTAGGATTCAAAACTGCACAGTTTCAGCTCACTCGTCCTTAGAGACACCAATTTAATTCATGCTGAACTATCAAACACAAGAATAAATTACACCACAGATATTTGCTTCTAGTCCTCACACTTGATGATATTTTTGTTGTGATCAAACCTCCCATCTCCTCCAAGGATAAAAGGTCCTGATTTCCTGCTGATAACTGCTTAAAAACTTGTAACTATACTGGGAACAACTGGGGACACATTAACCATCACTAGTTCCCATGATGTGATCCAAACTATTCACTCCTCTCACCAGGATAACTGTCCCAGGGGATCAGGCAGATGTGCACACTGCAGTACCATTTCTTAAAACTTCTACCACTGTCCTGCAGAACATTCTGATATGGGCAGCACAGCAGTTTAGGTCAGGGCTGCCTCTAACTTCCATCAAGAACTCCATGAACGAAAAAAGTCTTCCTGTCATTTGTTGCACAGCACTTCATTAAGGAAAAGAAGATGGGATTGAGTCTGCATCTGGTTGAGAAAGTGCTATAAAAAGGTCTCAATTCCCTCTTCCATTGCATCAGCTTTTCAAGGGGTTCCTGTACTGAGCTCATCTGTAGAGCTGGTTTAAATAATCCCCTAAGGTTTCTTGTGCATTACAATGACTATAAAATCCACTGCTCTGGAAGTGAAGGCAATTCATGGGTCTTTCACCCGAATCCTTTTTCCTCAGAAAACTGTTATCATCAGCTTAGAAACCCTAAATTTTCCTCAGAAAACTGCTCAGAAAACTGCTTTTTCCTCAGAAAACTGCTATCATCAGCTTAGAAACGCTAAATGACAAAGCCATGAATTGCCTGAAGTCTACAGCCAGAACACTCAACTCTTCACAAAGAGCCTCCTACAAACCACTTGTGAGCAGCAGATTTGAATTTACTGTTTAAATCCACAATGATTCTCTGCTGCCATCGATGCCGCCCAACACACAGCAGTGCATTCAGATCCAAATCCTCCTGTGCTGCACTTCCCCTGCAGAGGCCAAAGGCAGAGGCCCTCACACAGCTAAGGAGCAGAGCAGGAACAAAGTGACATTTCCTCAGAGACCTTCCCAGCCTGTCACACTGTTCCAGAACCTCCTGGAGGGACCAGTGCTGACATATCCATGCAAACAGCCCAGTGCCAGCAAGCACTCAAATAACAGAAAATGCATGGATGTAATGAGAACAGAACTGGCCTGGCCTGGTTTAGGCTGAAGCCATCAGTTACAGCTGCTTTCTGTGGAGGCTGAAAAACATCACTGCTCATTAACAATCCAAATGTGAGTATCTGGAGTAAGAGATCCAAGTATTGAACTGCAGCCTGTTCAATTCCAAATGATACCCTGCAGTGTTCCTTTCACATTGCTGTTGCCATATATCACTGCCCCAGAAATCCCAGTGCACAGGTAACAGAAAGGAAAAAAAAATAACCACAAGAGTTACTCTTTCAATAAAAACTGCTAACCCCCTTCCCCAAACTCCTCCCCTCTACTCCAGTAGTGCTGCACAGCAAGAACAGCTCCAGTTGTTCCTAGAGAACAAGACCTGCAGCCCCTGAGAAGCCCCAGGATGCCCAGACCAGGCACTGCTGCACTGAACAGGAGTGAGACAAGTTCAACGACCCAGAGCCCAGGACCTGCTGGTTTGTATAACACATTAGCACCTCCCAGCATGTATTGTCATTACTTCAGCACAAAGCTGGCCATCCTGAAAAACTTCTGACACTTGTCTTCAGTAACTTCCTTATTACTTTCTTCAGGGAACTGAGTGGGCTCAAGTGCCCATCCTCAGAAACCTGTACACAAACCTGAGTGTTGCTCACCCAAGCACACAGGCAGGGAAATGAAAGATCTGGATTTAATCCTGCAACTGATGTTTGGCTCTTTGCTCTCCCATGCTGCATCCTGGATTTAATCCTGCAACTGATGCCTTTGGCTCTTTGCTCTCCCGTGCTGCAGGCAGCACTCCCTCCAGCTCCAGTGCTTCCCAAGCTGTTGCAAGAGTCTGCACTGGCCCTGATCCCCATGCACACAGAGCTCTCCAATCCCATCTCCTTTCTCCAGGAAACCAGGATGGTACAAAGACCTTCCATCTTTCTTTCTCCAGAGCTCATTCAGCATTAAAGAGCAGGCAAGTTCCAGAAAAGCACCTGCACTTAATAAGCCTTTATAACTTCACTGCAGCAGAATTCTGCAACACCTTTAGAAAAAGATTGCTATTTAACTACAGATTATGGTGTCCAAGACATATCCAAGATACATTAGATCAGCAAATGACAATGACAGATGGTCCTATGGACCAGATTCCTGTGGATCATTTTACAGACAGATCCTCATGGCTCTCATCATAGCTATCCTCAGTACAGGTGAACAATTTATTTCACTGTTGAGGATGCTGGGAGCCAAAAACCTTCACTGTTCATACCATGAGCAATACTAGGAGATATGCCACTTGGGTTTGTTTTCCAGCACATCTGAGTGTGTGTTGGTATTCAACTCTTTCTCCACTTAATCAGCCTAAGTGACTCACCTTTAAAACTTCCATCTTAAACCCACTGTCCGATGTTGGTCCATCAGGCATCTGCAGGGCCTGCACAAAGGCTTCTGTGAACTGCTGCACCACAGGGAAAATCAGGACCTTGGCAGCACCCTGGTGACAGACAATGCAACACAGCTGAACTCCACATCTGACAGGTAAAGCACTAGAAGCAACAGCAATTGCACTTTTCTAGTACAAAATAGAAGAGAAACTCATGGCAACTGCAGAATATTGCAAAGTCACATGAAAGTTGTTTCAGACATCACTTGGGCTCTCTCTCTGTTAGGAACTCTTAGTTAGGAACTAAGCTCAGTTGAATCCCACTCTTCAGAACCCCACAGCACAGGCTGCCACAAAACACACACATCCAACTCATCACTTTGGAGTCTCAAGAGGTCCAGACAATCCAGTCTGGAGAGCCCAGGAGCAGAGCTCACCCCTCCTAGAGAGGCATTTCATTTGGTGAGCTGAATCCTGCCCTGACCCCAGCACCCTCAGGCTACAAAACCAGCCTGGGGTGGCTCCATCACACACACAATTATCCAAACTCTGCAGCTGACATTTATCTCCCTGCAGAGCCTCCATCCCCCAAACCAAACAAACTGAGTATCAACAGCTGGCCTGAAGATTAACAGGATGATTCTTCCTAGGAAAATGCAGCAAGTATTTTTCCAGATGTCAGAGCACTCCATAAGCAGTCCTTGGCAGAGCAAGTAATACAGGACCAAAATAAATTTATTGAGATTATTCCTCATAACTCCATAGCCAGGACAGTGAAGTCCCATGTCTAAATCAATTAGAAAATACCATTTATAAAAAAATTCCCTTTTTATTTCTTTTTTTTTGCTAAAGTAAATTTTCAATAGAAAAGGTTTAGTATTCAATGTAAAGGAGACTTCCAGCCCTTCTCCAGATTAAGTGTGAGGAGCTACTACTATCTCTTGGATACTGGTACCAGCTGCATGATATAGTGCATGAATAACCTTGTCATGGCAGTACAGATGGAGTGTAATTACCAGAACTTTCCAAAAGTCTGCACTGGATTGCTCCCTGTGCAAACAGGGAGGGAACAGCACATTGAGCCACTCAGCAGTGACCAGCCACTAGACTGAGAGTCACCCTGCCCCATCCTCACACCCCAAAAAGTTAAAAATAACCATTTATTGTCTGGAAAAGCCACTTGTCAAAGGCCATTTAAAATGCAGATGTGCTCAGTTAGAGCCAGACAGGAGACTCACATATAAAGCTGCTTGACTGCTGTGTTTGTTTCTTAACAGCCACTCTTCCAAAACTGGGCTGGGTTTGGCTTCCCCCACCCCTTCAGAACACAAGGCCAAGGCACCTCCTGAAGCTCCAGGAGCCTGGAACCAAAGCCTTGCCCAAGGGTCCCACTTAGCCAGGTGCCCAGGGCCTGGCAGGTGACACAGTTCAGCCCAAGGCTGGAAGCTGAGGCAGGGATTTCCAAACAAAGGGATGAGGCTCTATCTCCTCTCCATGCTGACTCCCCCCTTTCCTGAGCTCTTACAAACATGTCTGTTGATAAACCATAATATAACCTTGATTATGGAAACCAAGTGCCACTATCAAGGCATGCATGTAAAGCAGGGAGTCAGCTACTTTACATGTATTAAATTACAGCCTCTTCCCTTGAATTGCAGCTGACACAGTATGTAATTTTCCAGTGTTTCATTTCCATATTAACAATTATTTAGAACCTCACTCTGTTTGCATTCAAAGTATCTTGTATGTCAAGTTAAATTCTTGCCTTTTCCAGCTCCTCCATGTTACAGATCATGTGGGCACACGTGGTAAATATCTCCACTGCACGTGACCTTGTGCGAATCCCATACACCTAGAGAAAAGTTAAACATCAGGAACACAACATTCTTCTTACACAAGATACTTCCTTTAATTATCTTTTAATTGTATTTCATTTTTGCTTAGCTTTATTTTCTTATTTTATTATCAGCTTCAACTTTTCTGTTGAACCATTAGCTGCCATCAACTATTATATCATCAAGAAAATTCTTTAAGTCTAAGTCATACTACAGTATGACTTAACCATTAAATCTGGAGTTTCTTTGCTCCAAGAAACATTCCCACTAATTTCATCTGATGCCAGCCTCCCTGTGAAGATCTTACCTCTGCCATTGTGAAAATTTTGTACATCTCTGGAAGAATAACTGGAGCTACAAGTGGCATCTGTATGTCTGTCACTTCTCGGGTAAATTCTAAAAAGTGGAAAAAGATGAGAAGTTCTTATAAGAAATCAAAATTGTAGGAAACAGCAAAAATAAAAGCATTGGGAAACACTAAGTGTATTGAAACATGTTGATTTTCACTTCACTAGACTAGGGTCATCTGATCTAACTGAGGCAATCCTCAAAGGCAAGCAGAAAAATATCCCACTAAAAACTGCAGGTGTCTGGAAAACAGCGTGTTACAATCAAAGCCCTGCTGAGCTTTAACCTGCAGCACAGCACCTCCTTCCCCAGCTCTCTGACACCTGCTGAGCACAGGATTCTGATAGGCACCAGGGGAAGAGAGGAGGAAAATTCCAATTTCTTCAATTTGGCACAAGGGAAATCCTGAACCCTTCCCACAGCAGCCCTGCCCAGCTGTGGCCCCACAGACCTGTGAGCACCCTCATGGCCCCGTGCACGGCGTTGAGGTCGCCGCTGACCAGCATCTCCATGAGCAGGTTGAAGAGCTCGGGCCAGGCCTCGGGCCAGTCCCAGTGCGCGATGGCCGACACGGCGTAGGCCACGCTGGAGCGCACCTTGCTGATGGACTCCCTCAGCCCGCTGGGCAGCAGCTCCCTGATTGCCACCTTGGCCTGCAGGAAACAACAGCACTTAGGGTACATCCACAGCACAATCTGATTGAAAAAAATCTAGACCTATGACTGTATCCTGATATTGACTCAATATTGGTTTTACAAAATGAACATCTGTTGGAGTCCAGGATATCCCTCTGA
>VXBR01001387.1:88790-100603 GCA_013400215.1 Cisticola juncidis | reverse complement strand
CCAGGGAAATCTCCAGGGAACAGCAACCCTGGGGGAAGAACCAGCAGCCTTGGGGCACGGCCGCCCCGAGGAGAATCTCGGGGGATATCAACCCCGAGAAACATCCAGGAGACAAAACCACTCTCGCACACTATTCCCTAATTTTTTAAGGAAAACTGTGTGGTGTGTTTTAACAGCATCATCTCATACACAGCATCAGACAAGAGTAAATAGCTCACAGCTGCAACTACACAGGATGTAGAGATCTACATGGAAAACATCCAGAGTTAGCTGAGATAAATCCCAGCTCCAGTGTCAGGGACTGTGTTTGTTTACTTTGGAAGATTTCAGTAAACAAGAACAGTCACCCAGCCCTGAAGGGACAGGAAAAAATAAAAGCCATTTCTGGGGTGTAATTCAAGCAATTATCTCTGGATGGGATGAATCACACTCTAGATATGAAAGATGCTCCAGTCAACAGCCAGAGTGGAAAGGGCTGGAATCTCTGGCCATCTTCGCTGTTAAACACTCCTGCTGAACAGATTCTTAATGAAACCCAGCAACTTTAAACTAAAATTTGTCATGGGAAAAAAACCTTTAAGCACCAAGATGTATAACAGAAGATAAGCACCAAGATGTATAACAGAAGATTTAGCAAATCTCCAACAAAGGACTGCCAGAATCAGTATTTGTGAAACTTAGGAAGCAGCTTTTCTTCTGGTCTTATCCTGAGAGTAGCAGGAGCACTGTGGCTGAACTTTCCCTACAGGAAGCAGCCCAAACTTCTCAAGCCCAGTGTGTTTTAAGCAACTGAAAACAGATTTTTGAAGTGGAAATGTCAAAACCCCTTAACTGAAGCCATTAATCCTCCAAATACACAAGGGCACTGGTACTTCTTTACCTGCCAACCGAATTAATATTCTTGATGGATAAAGTGTTTCAAACCAGATAACATGAAACCAAGTCTTACCCTTTCTGTGGTCTCTGGAGGTCTAAACTTCTCAGACTGAGAGCACCAGTGAGTTTCCACATACTGTTTCAGAATAACAGATGCCAGCTGTATCAGGAGAGAGGTCAGAAATCAGGGAAGTATCCTGGTGCAAGGATCACCCCTGACCCATTTGCTCAGCCTCCTGTCCCATCATGCTTCTTTTACAGGGGCATCAGGACTGGCCAAAAATGCAAAAAATGCACAAAATGGACCACAAAGTTACTGCAGTAAAAAGAACTGCTGGGTACCCACTGAGCAGCAATGGCTGCACAGCACTGACCCAAGCAGCAGCTCTAGAAGGGCACAGGACACAGGTCACAAAGTAACTAAAGAAATATAGAATCAAAACTTCCTTTCCAAGGAGGAAAACACCTACAGAAAAGGTTTCTGCAAAGAGAAGCCACACTTCTGCTTGCTGATGTCTACCACCCACCTCCTAAGCTGTGTTCATTTCCAGTACAGTATTGTCTCAGCACCAGGTTTATTAAATCCAAATTTTTTTTAATGTAAGAGTATAACACTTGAATAATGTTGAAAGAAAGACCCTGGAGAAATGTAAAAGAAAGTGGAGAAACAGTAACAGAAAGCTACTTCCAATTTTTCACCTGAAAACATGGAAGAATATTTTAAAAACCAAGGAAATTTCCATCAAAATTCTTTCTGCAGTTCCAGGCAAACTCACCTGCCGAATGGCCAGAGCTCCCTGAGGATCCACAGTCAGTTCTGCTAAATGAACACCAAATTCTGCAAGAAAAAAAAACCTCAAATAGTGGTATTGTAACTTTTATTGCCATACAGCAAAACTCATCAAGATTTTTGGAGAAGGACATCATACCAATTGAGTGACTCATATGCAGGAAGAATGCAATTCCAAAGCACAGCTACTCAAATAAATCATGAGCATTAATTCTCGCCTGTGCTCTCCACAAAAACTTCATTTATTGTCTTGGCATCTTATTTTCTTCTCTCATGGGTAAAAAAAATTGCAATGCAGGCAAATAACAAATAATTTAAACTTTAAATACATATATAAAAATCTTATCAATGATGTAAAATCTTTACTCAAGTTCCTACAGGAGAGATGCATGGAAAAGGTCCAAGATGGAGAAGACAGCAGCAGACTGGCAGCCCCCAGCCCCTTTTTGGACACCCTGGGATCACCACAGGGATGTGCAGGCATCACCTCAGCTGTCCCAGCCCTCACCCTGCCACTGCCCAGGACACACCACAACCCTGCCAAGCAAACCCTGCCCAGTGACACCAGCACTGCCTGGACAGTCCCTGGGGCTGTGGGAAAAGCAAAGAACCTGTCCAGAAAAAACAAGAGCTTCTTGTGGCTTCTTGTAAAGCAAGCTCCAAGACAAAGGCAAAATTCAAACACTTGTAACATTCTGTTGATGCTGAGCACAGGAAATTAAAGCCAGGAAGAGCAGCTATTCCGGTATGGTAAATCCATACAACCCAATAAATTTGCTTAAAATTACAATTTTAAGTTCCAGGCAGCTGATAACTGTCCTAAATACTTCACTTAATTTCACTAGTCTGCTTAAGAAACACCTTTGTGACGTTTTGGTTCTTACAAGCTGTGGAGCAGGAGTTGTGCCCTGGGGTCCTGTCAGCACACCCTGCCTCCTGCAGACAGGCTAAAGGTGCTGACAGCATCCCTGGAAAAAAACAGACTGAAAATTCCTCTCAACAGGAGTTCTGTGACTTCCCTCAGAAGCACATCTGAGTCCTTCACAAATGGTTATTGAGTCTCCTAATACCCACCTCACTGCTAAGAGGCTTTTCTGGGCTGGGAGATAATTGCCTCTCACTTTCCCCAGCACACACTGAACATATCCAGTTCCTTTACCCTTCCTTCATAGATCATGCATTTAAGAAAGAGGAAAATAACCCTCTTATCCCAGCTGTGAAAGCAGGGAGGCTCATCCAAGATGTACTTAACATAATACTTCTCTTAACTGAAGAGAAGTCATTATTCTATGTGCTATCTGCAATTTCCATGTTCAAGTGTGGCATTGCATTTCAGCCCTGTCTTTAAAGGGTAAGTTGGAAGGGTATAAAGAGTATAAATGGAAAGCTAAAAAGGGTAAAAATAGGTATAAAGGAAACCAGAGTAACTGCAACAGCTTCACACAGCTACAATTCAGTATTCTAGCTCACAATCCTTAATTTGTTTACATATATGCATTTGATGTACTCTCTCCGCATACAGTGCTCTGCCTGTGATTTGCAATATTTAACTTCTCCATTTTCCAGCACCTTAGCTCTGCTCCCCAGGCAGACTGCAGTGCCACCATTGGGACACCAGACATCCTCACTGCTGCAGTGACCAAGAGCTGTGTCATAAAAACCCCTTGGGTCTGACAACAAGCCACTGACAACCATTCCAACCCAGGTTTTCAGCCTGATGTCCTGCTTAAAAATATTACAAAACTGTATCTTCTTAACTGATAAATTACCATTGCGGCAGATTCCTATCAGGAATCCTGCTGAATTCAGATCATTCACAGTACTTGTTTAAGCAATAAGCCAGCTTTTGTGTCAAACCAAAATTAGATGGATTTATCAAGAACAGATCACATAAAACAGTACTAGTTGTATAGCAACTATTTATCCTATTATTACAGACACTGACAAGCTGTTTAATGAGCTGCCCCAAGAATCTTTCCACAGAAGATAAGCACCAAGATCCTTGTACAGCTCACTGGCTCCTCTTTTCTCAAAGGATTGGTTTATTATTGTGTTTTTCCCACTTGGCTGGAAACTTCTATCTTTATCACGGGTAAATGCAGTTCAAATGGACCTTGACAGGCAATTCCTTCACTTATATTCTGTAGATTTGAGATATCAGAAATACCAAATCTCCTCCCCAAGATAAAGTCTGTAAACCTCAAAGATTAGAAGCTTTTAATGAAGGGCTTGGCACAGAGAGCACTTAGCAAACACATTTTCTCCCAGCTCTGCTTCTCTTCTTCATTAACCTCAATGTTAATAAAATCCAATTTAATTAACTCTCCTCCCCTCACAACAAACTCTGTCTACCATGTAGCCTGTTTATGTAACCTCTTCACCCCCAACATTTTTGAGAAACTAAGACACATAAAACCAAAAATTGCTAGTAAACAAGCAGGAGAGAATAAAGCAGAAGTTTCTATGCCTAGCTGAAGTGGGTCAGCACCAAGTCAGCTCAGCACATCCATGCAGAGCTGGTTTAGGAGCTGTTCAAGGTCCCTTTTGTTGTCTCTGTTGAGGGCAGAGACAGGGTGAGGTGGAGGAAGGGGCTGCAGCAGCCACTGCAGCCACTCTGGTGAGCCCCTGTGGCCCCCTGGCCGCTGACACAAAACTAAAGCAACTCTTGGTTCTCACCACCACCACAGCAGCTGAGGCCCCTTTATCCAATACTTGCTACCCTTGTGCATCGTGGTCCTCAGCCACACAGGCACAGATGTTTTCCAAAGGACTGGCTTTCAATAACATCATCATAAAGCAACTTGGGTTGAAAGGGACCTCAGGAGGTCACCCAGTCCATCTCCTGCTCAAAACAGAGCCAGCCACAAGATCAGAGCAGCACAGAACAGCAAGGGGATCTGCAGACAGACTAGGAGGAAACACCAAGCAAGAATCTAATGCTTAGCCAGAGTTCTGACACTCTACACTCGTGCTGCTTTGAGGAACTTCTTCATCCTCCATCATGATGCTCAAGAACTGCTCCAGAAGCACTGCTTTTGTTAGCACACCTCTAAAACTGCATTCACATTTCCTCGTTACTCAGCAAGACAGAAAGATTGAGGTCACACTTCTCCAGGAGTTGTGCTGTTTTAAGCATCTCCTTTGATATCCCTTCTTCACAACTCCTCTCTACACTCAACATAACTGCAGCATTTCACAGAGCAAACCCTAGTGTTTGCTGCTGTGAATAACCTTTCTTCCAGACAGGCAGTATCACATGTTGCAATGTGGCCATTTCTTGTTTCAACTTCCCTGTTACAAGTCAGTTCCATGTTAAAGTTAACTCCTGTTAGGAATTCAGATCCATCCATCCACAGGACTTCCACTCATTTCTGCCCATCACTCACTCTACTACAAGTCAAGTTACAGCCAAAAGAGCACCACACAACCACACATTGTGGTCATGTCTTTATATTCCCCAGAATCTCTCCTTCCAAACAATGCTTTGGGTTTATGGCATAAAATGATGTATTCAGAGCACCTCATGCAACACTGAAATCCCTCCTGAAGCCACATTAAAGCAGCTCTGTTGGGAAGGAGCTGACCATAACCAAACATGCTGAACCAGGGAAGCACAAGAGATGCAATATGCTTTGTGCCACTATGGCAGCTGTAGGTGTTCTGGTACAAATGGACAGCAAACTATCATGAAAATACCATCAGAGAATCAATGAGTTTTAAAGCATCGTACTGAGCCACTTGCTCTGGAAGAGGAGATAGTGAGAGAACATTTACAAGACCCATAAAGCCAATCTCCCACTCTGAAATCACATTCAAATCAAAGCACTGGTTGTCTCCTAGGCAGGACTAGTGTCAAACAAGATGGAAAAGAGGGTCAGTGTGCCCAGACTGACACAGGAGTCAATCTGCACCATCTTCACAGACACCTGCACGTCTCAGCTTCTGGCAACAAACAACCCTGTAAAGGACTGAGCTGGAGGCACCTTTTCACACACAAGGTGTCACAACATAAACCATGCTGAAGATGGCCTTATGATGCCTTTCTACCTGCAAAAAAGGACATAAAAAACACATAAGGCAGACAGACAAGAGAAAGGCAATGTTCCAGCCTGGAGCCATTCATCTCTCACCATCACATTTCCAGAGCACAAGAGCCGACAGCTCAGAAACTAAATACTGTCACCATAAAACATCAGACCTGGTATCTAACCTGGCAAGCAGGGAGCAGTGTTTTCCAACTGTCTGAGAAGCTGCCAGTAAACATCCTTGTTTAATGTAGAAGATTTTGTGGCAGACACTGCTCCTCTCCATATGGTGGAAGCCATTCAGAGTTGGACTGGATGATCCTTGTGGGTCCATTCCAACTCAGAACAGTCTGTGATTCTCAGCAGTCTGAGCCCTCCTGCTGGACATGAACTCCCCTCAGAGTGCCACTGCCCTGCTCTGGCATTCTGCAGATGACTTGGGCTCCACACATGTTCTCTAATAAGACCTAGAGGAAGAGGTCATTTTCCCACCTTGGGTAATTATCCTCAGGTCATATGACACTGGCAGCAGTGCACACCATCAGGGTGGTGCATGGTGCTACCTGGATGGACCAGATAAAGAGGACAGAAATCCCACTTCACCAGCAACACTGATAGCACAGTCAGGCCAGGTTAGACACACTCACAGCAGCACCACCCCACAGCTGCAGCTCTCATTTCTCTGCCGTCCCCCTGCAGTCTTAGGCATTGCTTACATGTATGTTCCACTAAAATCTAGAGACAACAAGGGTCACCAGGTGAACTCTCCTCTTTCCAGAGACTGACAGTAATGCATCTCCCATCCCCAAGCTGCCAAGTGGTGCCTACTTCCTCAGCAGACAGAAGATGCAGAAGCAGGTGAGAGACTGAGCTGCTGAGGATGTGTCTGGCAGTTGCTGAAGGGTGACACAGTGAGAAGAAACTGCCACCATGTCCTTAATCCAGAGGAGACATCCCATACTCCCCAGAGCACGAGTGTGGAGTCAGACAGGAGACTCCCCTGGAGCAGTTCAGCCTGTTCCAGAGGCTTTCACTGTGCACTGCTGCTCATCTCCTGGTAAAAGCAGGGGCCAGATCCACTGTCAGGCTGCTTCAGGGAGCTCAGCTGCATCCTCTCAACACCTGAACCATCCTGACCTCGCTAAAACCTGCCTGGAAGAGAGGGCAGCACACACAACGTAGCCAACAGCTGCATTGGCTTAACCACATTACACAACCCCATTTGTGAGCAGCTTAGGGAAAGAGGTGGGGGCAGAGCAATGCTGCCCCAACACCCCCGAGGAGATGCTGGCATTAGGGACCTCCTGAAGTGGGTGTTATATCCAACCACTGTGCTCAATGGCTCTTGATGAGGTTTTTCCTCCAGAAATGTTAAATCATTTTAAAACCATTTCTACTTCTAACATCCAGCAGCGATGAATTCCACAGTTTGCACACTGGGGCAGCAGCCTAATTCTGCTTGTTTCAGATTAATTTCCCCTGACAGCCCAGGATATTTCATGATCCTGTGGTCTCAGTTTTATGTGAAGTCACAAACAATCCCTCCTCACTCACCTTCTCTGTGGCTTATTATTTCAGGGCCTCC
Source organism: Cisticola juncidis (assembly GCA_013400215.1). Classification (NCBI taxonomy): domain Eukaryota; kingdom Metazoa; phylum Chordata; class Aves; order Passeriformes; family Cisticolidae; genus Cisticola; species Cisticola juncidis. The sequence continues at coordinate 93,327 of VXBR01001387.1, read as the reverse complement.
ATCTCTGCCAACCTTTTCCCAGGCGGAAAAGCCAATGGATTAGGTCCTTTGAAAAAAGCAGTTTTTCCACTCCTCTGCGAGTGTCAGTGCTGCCTTTTTGCTGCCCTGCTTGATCCCTGCCAGAGCAGCAGGCCAGTAATGCATGCAGCACTGGCTGTGGAAGCATGAGGAATTTATGTGGGCTTTGTTCTCTATTCGCTCCTTAACGGTCCATTTGGCTTTTTGGAGCATGACAGAGCAGTGATTGGTTATTTTCAGGGAACTCTCCACACCGACAATGGGATTTCTTCTCCCAAGGACAATAGTCAGGACCACCCATAAGTTTTTAGGGCATTATCTGGACTGTCTCCCCCTCCCCCAACACTCCTCTGCTGACCAACACTGACTAGCTTCAGTGTCTGCACTCAGCACACCTTATGAAATCATCTTGTGATTTGTGCCACTGATTCCCACTCTGGCCAGACTGAGCAGCACTATCAGCAACTTTGTCCCACCACTATTCACTCCGTTCCACATCATTTACAGATGTGCTGAGTAGCTCAGCTTCACCTGGGACTCCTGACCCTGCCAGTCAAGAGTTGTGCTCAGCAGCTCAGTTTCTGCAAAAAGTTTCAGCAAGTGAACTTCCTTAGAGCTTTTTGGGAGTCCCAGCACTGCTACAACAATTCTTCTGCCACAACAAATTCATGTGGCTTTCTCTTCTCATCCCAACTGCTGAATTTTAACAGGCACTGCAAAACCCACACCCACTCCCCTGGACCAGCCCTTGCTGCTCCTCACCTTGGAGCCCTCACTAAAGGCTACCCCATGTTCACCAGCTTAATACTTAGCTGGCCCCTAAGTGGTGAGTTTTACAGCCCAACTTCTGCATTCAGTAATGAAAACTGAATGTTTGAGTCCCTCTGAACTCTGGGAGATCCATTCTTTAGCACCTGCTGTTTATGGCAAACTGGTAAGTGGAATTTCTTCTGCTCAGGCTTCAGTCTGACACGGACTCCCCAGTGTCTTGCAGAGGCTCCTCAATGTTGCAATTCAAGTCAAAATCAGCACAAGGAATCTGGCTCTTCTGCAGTCCTTCTGTACTGAATGTACCTTCCCAAGTCAGACACTGGCTTTGAATGCCTCTGAAAGGTGCAGAGCTGTTCAAAGCTTCTGCAACATTTGAAAGCATTATAAGTTTTTATGACTTTAACTAGTTTTTCCTCAATCTCTTTTTGCCCTTCTTTTGTTTCATATTAAAAGTGCCAACATTTGTGCTCTTTTCTGCTCTTTCACTTCTACATCAGCATCCTCTTCCTGCTGCTTAATGTTACATTTTTTGGTCTTTTAAAGTACTTATGACACACATGATCTACATTTCTCTACCTCAATAATATGGTGCTGGAATGCACCAGATTCCTGCAGCTCCTCCTCTTGGTTTTTGCAAGCTTCTCCATACCAAAGACAGCACAGAAAGGTGAATATAGCTTATTCTTCCCATGCTGCTTGACTTAGAGGAATCAAAGGTGTGCAAAATAATTCCCTGAAACAGACCTCAGGAGGTTTCCCCTATGATCAAAGCAGAATCTGCAGCATTAAACCAGGGTGCTCAGATTTTCTAGGCAGGTCTCGGAGAAACTCAAGGATTGAAATAATACAGCTTTTACAGACAAACTGTTTAAAAACTCCTTATATCCAGTTGAAACCTCTTGTTTCGAGCTTGTGCCCATTTATCCCTCATCCTCTCCCACCTCTCCGTGTCCCAACAATCTCCTCATAATTACCAGAAGCTGCTGTCAGACTCACCCCCAAAACCCTGTTGCTTCTGCAGTGGAAAACCCCTCAACCCCAGCATCACCTCATGTGGTGAGTGCTGCAATTCCCCAATCCATGATCCTTTGCTGAACTCACTCTCCTTTGCTGCTACTGCTGTGTCTCATCACAGGGGTGGGAGCAAAAGCACCCAGGTATCCCAGGTGTGGTCTAACAGCATTGACTGGAGAGGGCTGATTGCTGCCTCTGCCCCTGCTCAGACAGCCTGGCATGCCAGGGCCTCCAGGGCACACTGCTGGCCTGTCCAGCTCACCAGCCACTGGTATTTCCTGGCCCTTTGTCCCTGAGCTGCTCCCCAGCCAGGCAGTGGGATGTCCCAGGAGCAGAACGTGCAGCCTGTCCATGCTGAATTCCTCTGGCTCTGTTCCTGCAGGGCTCTCTGGACAGCAGCTCTGCCCTCAGGACATCAATGCCTCCCCTCCAGTTCAGTCACCTGCAAACTGCCTGTGCAGGTGCTCCACAGCCTCCTCCAGGTCACAGGGACAGATCCTGCCCCAGACCCCAGAGTTCTGGCCCTACAACTGCAGAGAAGAATGGGGACTTCAGCAGGTTTGTAAAATCATGACAAAATAGAAGGGTGATCCTCTCCACTCCCTAGCAGCCACTAAATGCAATCCTGGGCTCTCAAAGGCACCTCAGGGACACCCATTGCCTAGAACCCTCAGCAAACACTCTTCTCTGGAAATCTGTCACCCAAACAGACTGTGCAAAGGTTCAGGCTCTTTCAGGAGAAGCTGCCACTGAAGTAGCAGCTGTGAAGGCCAAGGCTCTACAGTCAATGAACCTCCCAGCATTTCCAGACTTGTGCTGCTGCAATGTCATCAAACCACTCAATAAAACTCCAAGAGCTGTGGGGGCAACATACAGAATTCCTGTTAATGCCAGGAAGAGCTAAGCTGAGTGTGGTACAAGCACGTTAAGGAAATGCACAACAACAAATGTTTTATCAAACAATCTGCCTGTCTTCACTCCCAGGGCAGCAAAATCACACCACCACTCCTGACTCTGTCTCACCCTTACACCTCTTTGTACCATAAACTGCCTCTGGTAACACCTCTGAGCCGAAGTTCAGGAGCACAAAGAGTTCACAAAACACTTTCAGAATAGTGCAATCGGACTAAAGGTAAGGCAGAATTTCCAGGAGGGTCCACAACCAACCAGCCCATCAAGCTGCCAGGCCACAGACAAAGCTTCAGGCCTGGGGTTGCAGTGCTGCACTCTCCAGCTCCCATCACAGTAGGTCATCTGCAAATCTTCCCGTGGTGTCTACAAACTCCAATCATTTGGGCTGAAGCAAAATAAAATGTTAGCATCAATAGGTTTTTAAATGTATCTTGCACACAGAAAAAAAAGCCAGAGCATGAACTAACCTACAGTGCTACAAGAAAAAGGCCAAAGGAGTAATGGAATGATTAGAGACAGTGCTTGAACTTGGGGTGTTTGCTCATTTAAAATTTGTCTTTCCAAAGCAATAAACCAGTTGCCAACCAGTTCCACTGTCCTGCTTGTCCTCAGCTTTCCATAACAGACAGTGGAGCTCTGTCACTGGAGTTTTACACTGAATGAGGGAGGGCACAGCTACATCCTGACAGCCCTCAAACACACCATGAACAGATGACAGCCTGGAGGACATGGGCACACACCAAACACGTATCTGGAGGTGAAGAGGATCCCTGTGGGAGCAGGGCAGGGTCTAGGATGGAAGGTCTCTCCATGACCCTCATGTGACCAACCCTGGGGACTCCAGCTGAGGTGGAACAAGGTACCCAGAGCAACAGCCCTGCTGCTTCACCACCCCGGCCCGTCCATGTCCTACCCTGGCGAGCTCAGAGCGCTCCTTGGTGCCCAGATCTCCACCAGAGCCCTCCTGCCCCCTGGCTGGAGCAGTCCCCGCACACGCCCCGCCGTGACCCCGCTGCTCCGGGCACCGAGCCCTGCGGCGGGGCTGGGGCTGCTCCGAGAGTGACAAGGAGCTACCGGAGCGGCTCCAGTGAGGCCACAAAGATGATGAGGGGCCTGGAGCATCTCTCTGGTGAGCAGAGACTGAGGGAGCTGGGCTTGTTTTAGTCTAGAGGAGACTGAGAGGGAAATCTCAGCACTGCACATAAGCACCTCCACGGCGGCTGCCAAGAGGCTGGTGCCAGACTCTTTTCAGCAGTGTCCAGCGACAGGACAAGGAGCAGTGGCCATAAACTAAACCACAAGAAGTTCCACCTCAACATGAGGAAGAACTTTTTTACATTTAGGGAGGCAGAGGACTGGAACAGCTCCCCAGGGAGGTCCCTGTCTGGAGACATTCCCAACCCACCGGGACGTGTCTCTGTCACCTGCCCCAGCTGACCCTGCCTGGGCAGGGGCTTGGCCTGACCGATCTCCAAAGGTCCCTTTCAGCCCCAAATACTCTGTGATTCCTTGAGAGACATCGAGCACACACCGGCAGCCGGCAGGAAACCAGCGGCAGCCGCCTGCTCCCGCCCGCCCGAGCAATGGGGCTGGAGCTTTCGGCCGAGGCCAAGGCACAGCCATGAGGCGCCGGTACCGGGAATCGCTGCGGCGGCGGCCTGGGGTCCCCCCATCCCCTCAGCGCGGCCCTCACTCACCCTCCGTCACCTCCAGCACCTTCACCTGCTCCTCAGCAGCGGCTCGCACCGCCTGCACCGGGCACAGGATCCCCGTCAGCGTCTCCACCAGCGCCTCCTTCAGCCCCTGCGCCACCGGCCCCGCT
>VXBR01001387.1:59519-73543 GCA_013400215.1 Cisticola juncidis | reverse complement strand
TGCCATGGCAGGGATCAGAGGCAGTGTCCTCCTGGGCTCTGTGTGAGGCTCTGACCCCCCTGTACAGACCCCAGACCCCCTGTCCGGTCTCCAAACCCTCCAGGGTGGCCAGAGGGATGTCCTGGACTCCAACAGATGGGGATGTGCAGTGGGGCAGCAAAAGGGATGGGAGGGGCAGCAGTGGGCACGTGCAGTGGTGTGACTTCAATTCCCTTCCATTTTCTCATGAGGCCCTGAGAGAAAAAGCTTAATCCTTTGCAAAAAAAATAGCTCCTAAGCCCTTGTCTGTTCCAAGTTTTTGTATTTTGTACTACAAACACAGAGTCTGCTTTCAAGCAGCTCAAATCCTGAAGAAGTCTGGATTGCAGACACTGCTCTGGGAATGAGTCTCTCAACAGTCTGGCTCTGGATACTCAGAAAAGCTCCCTGGGCAGTTTTCACAAATGCAAATGTACCCCTGACCCTCACTCTGTACATGCTGCCCAGTGCTCAGGGCCATGCCCTGACCTATGAACTTGCTCTGGTGATTGTGAACAGCAGGCGAAGTTCAGGAGTACCCTGGATGTGCTGTTTACCCTCTCTGCAGATGGCTGATGATCCTTTTCTTAGGAATCTTTAGAACTAGCTCCTATAAAGACAGCAATATATTTCAGTTCCATAAAAGCTTTTCAAACCAGCTGCAACTAATTAATTCTATGCATTTTATAATGTATATAAACATACCAAAGAGGGTTTGTAAAATATATACAATGTGGTTATTTCTCACACTATGGCTTTCAAGCATAATTCCTGGGCTAAAATCAGCTCTGGAAAAATGAGGCAGCTGTGACATGGAACTGGGGCACAGCACATTCTGATGTGCACACACAGGTGCTGAGCTGGGCTGGGAGTGTGGGAAGGTTCTGGTTCCCCTCGTGTGTCAGGAGCAAACCCTGCCACACTGAATGACCTTCCCTTCCCAAGCCTCTGGGAGTGCCCTGGGTCCCCTTAGCCAGGAGTGCTGGAGTCACAGAGGGCTCAGCCTGTCCCCACAGTGCCACAACAGGGACACAACAGGGACACCACTCCAGCTCCGGGGTTCAGACAAGAGAGGCCAACACCAAAGCATGGAAAGTACAAGTTTCAAGCAGTTGCCATAGGTTAAAACTTAAATGTCCTGCATCAAATTACACTCAAGCCCCACCCAAAGAGCCTCTGCTGCATCTCATTAGCCACAGGACATCATTACCCAGCCCAGGCAGAGGCTCTGCACTAGGTCAGCTGGAATGAAGCCCTTCCCCACCAGCAACTGAGTCTGCCCCACCCAGGGCAGTGTTTCTGTGACTCCATAACTCATGAGGTTTTCTTTAATTATTTAGAGTGTTTAATTATAAATGGTGCTGGATTATTGTGTTCTTTGAAAGGATCAGACTTGGGGAAGCCCCATCTCATTTTTAATAAGGTATAGTAGGGGAAAACAGGTCTCAATTTTTTGTTTTTCTGTGCTTTGTTCAGCTACAGGCCCTGCCTAGCAAACAGTGAGGCTGCTTAATGCACAAAGCAACACGTTGTTTCCACTGAAAGCAATTTGGGGTAGTCTGCAACAAACACAGAAAGGTGCAGTCCCAGAAATCCTGCAGAGCAGCACAGCAAGAACAGGGTGGAAGCCACACTCCTGCACAGGAGGCAAACAGAAACAAGGATTCAAGGAACTCAGAAGAAATTGCAGTTAGGGAATTTCTGAGCACATACCGCAGATGCAGTGTCCTTGCTCTCAGAGAGGGCCCGCTCCAGGTCACTCAGTGTCTCCAGCTTGCTGCTCTTCTTCTTGCCACTTGGCACTGGCTCCTTCAGCTTCTTCTGCTTCCTCTTCAGGCTGAGCATCCCAATGTCACACCAGGGGCACAGCACCTGAGGGACAGAACAGCAGTGCTACAACACCTGCAGCAGGGTTACAACACCTGCAGCAGTGCTACAACACCTGCAGCAGTGCTACAACACCTGCAGCAGGGTTGCAACACCTACAGCAGTGTTACAACACCTGCAGCAGAGTTACAACACCTGCAGCAGGGTTACAACACCTGCAGCAGGGTTACAACACCTGCAGCAGGGTTACAACACCTGCAGCAGGGTTACAACACCTGCAGCAGGGTTACAACACCTGCAGCAGTGCTACACCTGCACTGTTCCTAACACACCCTCCTGACTGGGTGCAGCCACAGCAAGTAGTGAGAACTAGAGTTCCTGCAGTTATTCCATCAAAGTTCTGAGGGATTAGGATGAGGTTATCTGGAAGGCAGGGAGAGCTGGAAAGTTGGAACTTCAGTTTTGTAAAATGGCCAGACTTTAACAGCCCTTGTGTTTCTCCCAGGGTTGCTGGGGGAGAGAGAGAAGGACAGCCAATATGCTGAACAGCCTCCATGGGACTGAAACTACAAACACTGGGAAAGAACAGAAGTTCCAGGGGCTGCCCTACACTCCTGTCTGTCCCAACAGGAGGGGGCTCAGAGGGTCTCAGTGCCAGGCAGTGCCCATTGCTCAAGGACTGCAGGTGTGACACAGGCACAGCTCTAGAGGGGCAGCAAACACAGCCCCAGCCTCGCTCCAGCACACCTGATCCTGAGGAGGATGGAGCAGCTCAGAACCTGCTCACCTGCAGCTTGGCCTGATGCACTGGAGTTAATCCAGTGCCATAGATTTGTAAGTATTCCCATATTCATATGGAAAATGTTAGACACTGGCTCGGCCTGCTCTTGTTATGCACTGATTAAGAAGAATAGAGAAAACATAGCTAAATGTTAAACATTTTAAAAGTTTAAAACTATTATTAGAAGTGTAGGTCACTAACACAACCAAAGTTGTTATTAAAATAGTTCATGTAATCTGCAATTCTGCAAACACAGTCAATATTTACTGCTCCCTGCCTGGCCAGGCTGACCCCCAGCCCACCCCTCTCACCTCCAGCAGGGAATAGGGGGAGTTCTCGCACAGGAAGGTGTTGGCTGCACATTCCTTCCACGCCTGCACTTCGGCCACCAGCGCCTCCAGCCTGGGCAGCTGCTCCAGGTGCACGGGCAGGGCCCGGCCCCTGCTGACCAGCTCAGCCAGCGTGTCCAGCACGGGCACACGGCCCCCGGCCTGCAGGGAGGGAAATGAGACATGGATACACCCAGAGCACTGCCCCAGACACAGCACTCACCCAAGAAATTCAGGGCAGAGCCTGTGGAAATTGAGTTAATGCTCAGGCAGCTCAGACCTGCACTATCAATCCAACACTTGTGCACTTATTGACTACCAGGCAAAACAACACATTTGGAGGCTGGGAAGCAAGAATATGCTTGCCAGAGCCTTGAAAAAGAAAACAGAACAAAACCAACAGTATAAGCACCCTCCCAGTCTCACACTGCATTCACAGCAGAAAATCAAAATAATTCTGAAATCTTAACATCATAGTTATTAACACTGAAAAAAGATCTCCAAGATCAATTGCAGCCATTAACCCAGCCACCACTAAACCATGTCCCCAAGTGTCACATCCACATAACTTTTAGATCCCTCCAGGGGTGTTGACTCTACCCTGGGCAGGGTGTGCCAGGACCTGACCAATCCTTTCAGTGAAGAAAATTTCCTCAACCTAAACCTCCCCAGGTGCAACTTGAGGCATTTCCTCTCACCCTGTCCCTTGTTCCCTGGGAGGAATCTCTGATCCCCCTGGTTCCAGCCTCCTTTCAGGCACTGCAGGGAGCTACAGCACCACAAGACAAGTTTAACCCAGGCTGTGCCAGGCCAAGAGTGAGAAACACCTCCAGTATCCTGTGTGCCACTTGGGACCAAGCTCCAGCCATTCCCTTGGCAACCACATCTCAGGCAATGCAGGCACCCAAAGCACACCCAGAGCTAAGGCAGCACAAGAGGTAATTCCAGAGGTAATTTCTAGAACAGGCAGTTGATGTGGGAATGGAGAATTCACTAAAACAATCTCAACACCTTTAACAACTTCAAAGTCCTAAGGCCAAGAACTTCCTGCAAGTCACAGTCACTGCAAGCATTTAACAAAACCTTCACAGAACCAAAGTAAAAACTCTTGGCACAGGCAGAACTAGTTTTCCCATATTCAGGAGGAAGAATTTCACAGTCCAGACCAAGAAATTAGCAAATGCCAAGAAAAAAAAATCACATTTTTTCAAAGTCTTTCAAGACAGCCCTCAAACGAAAGTTAGTATTACATGAATTTTATTCATTGAAATTATTTGAATCCAGGAAAATTAGTTTTTTAAATAAAAGCTCAAAAGATGTTAGATATTGTTGTTAAAAGGCCAATTTAAGCCAGAGAGACTTGAATATACCTGAATTTAGATTAGAGCTCACTTTATAGAAGAAAAATGAGGACAAATGAAAATATTTGGCAATTTATACCAAAATGTGAAATCAGGGCTATCACAGTGCCAACCTAGACTGATCTGGGCAGTGCCAGAGATCCCTGCCTTGAGCAGGAGGAACTTGTGAGGAACTACTTCTGTACCTCAGTACACAGAAATGTGATTAATAGGGAATTGTTACTGAGCAGCTGTGCAAAAGTGACCTTAAGGTGAAATTCCATAATGCAGTAACCTTTTAACTTCAGATTTTTGGTAATAGCTGTTTTATAGATTTTACTGCAGGCAGTTAGTTGCAAAGGTGAAGAAATACAGATCAGAAACAGAAGCAAGAGCCAGGGCAGTGAGTGTAGCTGCTCCAGGGCTGAGGTAACCAAAGCCCCAGACCAGTGCTCTGGATCAGAGCCCTGGAGCCCACAGGGGTGTGGGGTGGCTCTGGTGACAAGAGCAGGGTCCCTGTCCCTCCCCAGCAGCCAGGCTCACGTACCTGCAGCGCCTCCACCTCCTGCAGCCAGTCCTTGGCCTTCTGTACGGCGTCCTTCAGCGCTGCCCCGTTCGGGAGGTAGGCTGGGATCTCCTCCAGCTCCTTCACTGCGGCTGCCAGGCTGCCCAGGGACTGCCGGGGCCTGGGGAACACAGGGGAGAGATGCTGCTCAGGGGAACACAGCAGCCCAGGGGAGAGATGCTGCTCAGGGGAACACAGCAGCCCAGGTGAGAGATGCTGCTCACAGGGGAACACAGCAGCCCAGGGGAGAGATGCTGCCCAGGGGAACACAGCAGCCCAGGTGAGAGATGCTGCTCAGGGGAACACAGCAGCCCAGGGGAGAGATGCTGCTCACAGGGGAACACAGCAGCCCAGGGGAGAGATGCTGCCCAGGGGAGAGATGCTGCTCAGGGGAACACAGCAGCCCAGGTGAGAGATGCTGCTCACAGGGGGGCTCTGCCACTCCCCTGGGTGATTAAATGAGCAGAGCTGGGGCCTCAGGAACAGGGGAGGTTTAGAAATGACTGTTTGCTTACTCTGGACTCCTACTAGAAATATTCTCATGTTTAAGGAAGATTTACCTTTTATGAACTTTTTGTTGACAAACACACACCAAACCCCAGAGCAGCACCAGCTGAGAGATTCTGAGTTAGAAGGTTAAAACCCTGAAATTGGCTTTTCTGTATTTCCCAGTTTGATTCTGAGGTTTTAGAGAGGTACAAACACATCACAGCTCCCTATTGAATGTTAAACCCAAGCTTAGTCAGTAATGTGCTCTATGAAGTTATCTTAAAACACTGTGATTAGTAGTGGGTAAGAAATGTTTTAATACTCCAAATATGACAAAATTTAAAAGACAGGAATCTTGGGGGAAGAAACCTTGAACATAAATTTGTGCCATGTTCCTAATTTTTAAGTACACTGTGCTGTCCTCTATTTTACTTTACAAATCAGAAGGTAAAAACTGCAAGAAAACATTTCTTATTAAGGATATACTTGGCTTATTTCCTTCTTCCCTGCACCAATTAATCTGGAAAAATCTCCTCCTTGTTAGTTAGGAGTAGTCCAACGTGGACCTCTGTGGACTGTGAAGTTTTACCTGCTGGTGGTACCTATCTGAGCTTATCTGAATATGTGTCCTACACCCTGAAACTGGGGAGAGAGAAAGGTGGAAAAGAAGGAAGAGGCATCTTCCCTGTGGCACAAGGAGAATTTACACAGATGGTTGAGCAACACAAACACTGCAAGGCAACCCTGACACCTGAAACTGTTCCATCCCTGATCCCCCTCCTCCAGCCCTGTCCCTTCTGGCTGGCACAAGCTTTGCCCTCATGCTAGGAATGGGATGAACAAAGGGAGCCCCTCCAGGAGTCAGGGCACCTCCATCTGAAACACCCATGGAACTCCACGAGATTCAGATGGAATCCATGAGATCCAGCTGTACCTGGCCTTTATCAGGTTCCTGGCTTTGTCATCCCAGTGCTCGGACATGGTGAGGAGCTCCTGCAGCTTGGCCATGGCCTTCTCCACGGCGGGGCAGGGCGCCAGCCCCACGCCGGAGTCGATGAGGCGCCTCATGTCATCCAGCGTGAGCGAGGCGCGCTCGGCGCACGCCTGCTGCACGTCCTGCAGCCAGCGCGCCTGCTCCAGCCGCGCCCGCAGCGCCGGCAGCTGCGGCAGCTCCACGTCGAACGCAAAGCTCACGTCCAGCAGCTCCTGCAGCTCCGCAGCGCTGGGCATCTCCTCAGAAAGCAGCTTCTGGCTTTGCTGCTGGAAAGCTTCCACGCGGTCAAGGAGATCCTGAAATACACAAATGCAACAATCATCAGAAAAAAGTCTTCTACGAAGTCTCTGAACCATGGAAACGGCAAAGATAACCATGGGAGCACAGGGTTAACCATGGGAGCACAGGGTTAGCAATGGGAGCACAGGGTTAACCATGGGAGCACAGGGTTAACAACAGGAGCACAGGGTTAACCATGGGAGCACAGGGTTAGCAATGGGAGCACAGGGTTAGCAATGGGAGCACAGGGTTAGCAATGGGAGCACAGGGTTAGCAATGGGAGCACAGGGTTAACAACAGGAGCACAGGGTTAGCAATGGGAGCACAGGGTTAGCAATGGGAGCACAGGGTTAACAACAGGAGCAGAGGCTCCTGCCAAACCCCTGCTGAAATGCACACAGTGCCCATGGCAAATCATCCTGAGGGCTGAAACACAAAAGTGTCTTCAGAACACAGTGCTGCCAGCACTCCTCACATAACGTGGCCACAAGCTTGGGTATCCCAGAACAAGGCAACCTCAGTCCCAGAGGTGACAGAAAGAGGGCTGGGAGAACAGAAAGGATGTAAAGGGAAATTGGGTGCTCCATGGGTGCTGCTGTCTGGCTTTGGTTTGGAATGGTTCAGGCAGCTGAGGAACAGCAAGGTGAGGATTATGAAGGCTTTGAAAAACACTGGGAAGGGCCCAGAGGTTCTGGGTTCATTTCTGCTGCACTGCAAAGGCTTTTGAGCTGCACCCCATAGTCCCAGTGAGCCACAGGTATTTTACTCTTTCATGCAGGGCAACACCTTCTCTCTCTCCATGCACTCAGCAGTTCATTACCCCAAAAGTTGTTTCTGGGGCTGTTGGCACTTTCCCCAGCATAAAAGTCATCCAGAGCAATCCCACAGTGAAGGCTGGGATTATTCTCTATGCAATAACCTGCCCAGTACTCCCAGTACTGCCTGAAATGCTGTTCCTACAGGAAGTTCTTCCCTCATAACTGACACCTTGGCATTTTGCCAATGAGGCTGTTTCCCAGGGTGGGCAACCTCCCCTAGTATGGAATAAAACATTTTTTAGAGATAGACTGAATTGTGAACCCATCTCCAGTAATGTTGGTCATTTATATTAACAGCCTATATTGCACAATGACATATAATTGAGGCTTGTTGAGGATGATATAAAGGAACACTGACCATATGTGTTTGTTATTTCCCTGTTCAGGAGTGCCAGATGGAGAGGAACTATTCGCATGTCTGGCATTTCCAAAATTCTGCTTCTCAACCAGCAAGAAAACTTCACAGCCTCAGTGCTATAAACAAATAACTGTAAATAGGACTGCATCAAATCTGATCCACACACTGCAGGGCAGATAAAGCTTCCAAACCAGCACTCATAGCTGAGCTGAACTGGTTTATTCCCATTCATTTACATGACACCATCTGGTGTCTTGGTGTTGGGTGGATCCTTGAGGGACAGTTCAGGAGCTGGACAAGGCATCTCTTGGTTTCAAGTGTCCTGAGTATGCAAAGCCCTCCTCCTTTAAGACAGGAACTGCAGCTACACAGAATTTTTTTCAATTGCCCCTCAGTGTGATATGGAACATTTTGGCAATTTCTGAAACAAGATGTTGAATTACTCTCAGTCTGACTGAGTGAGCATCATCTGGGGAGCACAGAAGCAGCACAGCTGGTGCTCCTGGGATTCACAGTGATCTGACTCCTGCCAGCAGCAGGTTCTTGCTAGAGAGAGGATTTGGCCGGCCTGGGCTGGGTTTGGCTGGAGTTATCTGTGGGGTTTCCTGGAATGTGGGTTGAGAGCACAAAAATGGATCTAATTACAAGACTGAGAAAGCTGATTCTGATTAACAAAGAAGGAAAGAGAATGAGAGAGAATGAGAGAGCTGTCCCTCAGAGCACTGGGGAGTTTGAATGTTCTCAGAGATGGATCTGACTTTACTCATAAGAGCAGTTAACTGATCCCAAACCTTTAACCTGCAGTTACCCAGGTCATCCTGCTCCCTCTCCTACAACCCCTCATACAGCACCCATGGTTTGATTTGCCTGTGCAGTACAAAACTCAGCAGCTGCTCAGAGCTCCTTCCTCCAGCATCCCATGAGCACGAGTCACCCCAGGCCAGTGCCCAAGTATTGATTCCTGGAGCAAACAGTGAGGCAGGAGATGAAGGCAGTGCAAACCCTCCCCAAGGCTGCAGGTTACCTTCAGCAGAGGTGTCTGGCTCAGGACACAGGGCAGGGCATGGAGCTGCCTCACAAAGAGCCGCAGCTCATTCACCGTGAGCTGGTTCTGACACTTCCCTCCGCCGGAGCGGTACCTGCAACCACAAAAAATAAACATCAGACACTGGATTTGAGGCTGAGTTGGACAGGGTCTAGTGGAAGGTGTCCCTGCAGGGAGGGGAACAAGATGAGCTTTAAAGTCCATTCCCACCCAAACCATTCTTTAATTTTTTGATTCCCTGACGTCTGCTTATGATTTCATGTCAGCCAGGCCTTCTTCAGGAATGGCAGGGCTGTTGCCATGAGGTTTTTCCTCACTGACTGAACATTTCATATTAAGGAGAAGTCTGTACCTTCTCATGCTCCTTTAATGCAAACACCAGCTATGTTCCACAAACAGAGCCATTGTTTTACATTCCATGCTGGGACAAACAAGACTGTGACAGCCCCCTTGGCTACTGTGGTGGGGAGGTGGGAATTCCCCCCTCCAATCCACAGGCCTCATAGGAAATGTATATAAGTGGAGTTTTGTAAATAAAGTTGTCTACCAGCCCTGCATGCTCTGTGAGCCCCGACCTGTGCCCCAGTCTCATTTCCTGGTAGCAGAACACTCACAAGCAGGCAAGCAGGGCTCACACAGGTGGGAAACCTCAGTCTGCCACTGCAGAACAAACTATCATTGAAATACTCATAATAAACAGGATTCTGGAACAGCTACTCAGCCTTGGAAGAGCACTGGTTATTATGGAATAAAATTCAGCTTTTCTTTTTCCAGAACACAAAGCAACTGTGGATAAACTATTCAGTTATGTTGCAGTAGCTATTGTAGTCAGCTCTGCCCATGCCAACACCAAAAGAGAACAAATCCCAATTCTGAATGGGTTTTATATTGACAGGTTGTGTAGGCACTTCTGAAAAATCCTCTCTGTACTGAAATCAGCGTTTTTATTTTTACCTAAAAGCTTTGTATCAAATCAGTGGCTTATAACTGTTAACAAATTGTCCAAAATTAAAAGCCTCTCTAAACTCAAGCCAGTATTAATGAGGTCTGAGAACCCTGAACAGAAAAGGAAAGAGATCCCTTACAATGCTGGCTCCAATTGAATCCACAGTGTGTTTTTATACAAAAGAGGAGAACAGCCCAGCAGGATATGCCAGCATGACTGGAATGTGAACACTATAAAATAAATTTTAATTTACCATTCTGTGTTAAAAATAGGTATTTTTAACAGATACACAGGATCACATTGGGAGTTCCAAACCCCACAGTCAGCTTGGACAATAAAATGAATTCAAAGCCTCAGGTACAACACAGGTTTCTTTACAGGCTGCTTTGTTCTGCTGGTTTTTGAGCAAGTTCCACAGTGTGTTCCAAGAAAAAGCACAAGTTTTTAAATACATAAATATTTATATAAATATACATACACATATCTAAATGGCAAAGCTGTCACAAGATGTTTTCTGAAAACCAGAAATTACATGAGCCTAAGAAAAACCACCAACAGAAGCCAAACCCATGTCCATCCACCATTATTAATCACAAGTGCAAATTCTCAGAGACTCAGAGGAACAGAACAGGTTTCAGGAGACCTAGAGAAGGAAGCAGATAGACAGGAAAAACAGGCAGCAGGGCAGGAACACTGCTGCCTTCCAATGCCAGGAGAACAAGGGGCACAATGTGCTCCAGTCCCATTCAGATGTCCACAGAACATCTCCAAGCCAGCATCTGGGAGGGTTTAATCCCCCAGCACTGAGAGAACCCGAGGAAAAAGGGATGTACAGCCCATTTGCATCTCTTCAGGTACTGCAAAGGAGTTGGTGAGCAGGAGTCACAGGATTTACTATGATTTATTACTTTCTGTCCTGCTCTTCTCCCCAGGAGCTGCTGTATTTACTGTACTGGAGGAGATCCCCCAGTGTCACTGACTGCTGGGACTGACAGGGACAACCTTCCTACAGCAGACAAGGCTGCTCCATGATCTTCCAAACTCGGGATCAGACCTAAATGCTCAGTGCACAATTGAAAATTTGCCAAAAGCACAAACCAAATTTTAGGCAGAATCCACAATTCTTCCTAACCAACACCTGACATTGGGTGTGATGTGTCAAGCACCCTGCAGATGTGAGTTTCAGGCACATGAATCTGCATGTGATGTAACATGTATTAAGATTTTAAGCAGATAATTCTCTTCTTTATATCCTCCTTCAAAAGTTGTGAGCATTCCTTACTCCAACCTTATAAGAAAAAAATTATCAAGTAACACAGGTTTTCAAACTCCTAAAAATTATGAAGACATGAAACTGGACTTTTCCCAGAAAAATGCCAAAAAGATCCAAGAAAAAATTGTGAGAGAAGGACTAAAACTTCTTCTAGAGCAAATATGAATCTCACTGCCTGGACCCTGTACAGCAGCAGCACAGGGTGAATTCCTCCTCACAGTCTGGGATGCTGCAGAGCTGGCAGGCCCAGCTGTGAGCAAGGCTGAGAGCCTCTCATGGTGACAAAAGAACAGATCTAGTCAGGGAGATGAAAACTGCTCCCAGCTCTTCCCAGCCCAAACACAGTCAGGGACACATTCAGTGCAGGAAGGACCCATCTGGCACAGAGAAGCTGGGAAGGGCCTGGCTGCTGCTCCCAGTTCAGCACTGGGAGACCAAAACCAGCACCCAGGATGGGAGAACACAGACTGAGGATGCCAGAGGAAGAGATGGCTCAGCACCAAATGGAGGAGGAGATCAGAAGTGGACAAGTCCTTTGATGATGGTGCCTCAAATCTCTAGGCTGGAAGTTCCCTATCTGGCAGAAGTCATGCCTATGGGAGTGCTGAATTTCTCATTCCCTGTTCCAGTATTTTTGTGTTGCTGTGACAGAGGCTTCATCCTCCTGTGTGTGCAAGACAGCAAAAGTGAATTTTTGTCAAGTTCCTACTACAAAGGCTTACAGAGGGAACACCAGAACAGAGGGAAGACAAGAATCATGTCTAGGTGTGACAGCAGAACATTCCACCCCCAAAGTCCTTCCAAGCTAGTCTTCAAATTACTGCAAGAGTGCAGGAGCTCCACACCCCTGCTGAGGCAGGTGACATGCAGGAACCACACATGTGCACTTCCACCAGCACAAAAGGCAACTCCTCCAATAAACACTGTGTTGTTCTAAGCAGCAGAAATGGGTGAAAACTCTCCAAATGGGACAAATGACAATCAGGGTTTTTTTAAGTACTTCACACTTGAGATTGGTGGACATGAGCCATACTGTTCTCCACATACATAAACCCAACATTTCCTTAGAAAACACCATCCTGCGAGGTTCAGTGTGCTTGTGTTTAGTCTGAGTGCCCTAATCAGTGGCTTTAAGCTGAAGGAGGGCAGAATTAGATGGGATATTGGGAAGAAATTCCTCCCTGTGAGGGTGGGGAGGCCCTGGCACAGGGTGCCCAGAGCAGCTGTGGCTGCCCCATCCCTGGAAGTGTCCAGGGCCAGGCTGAATTGGGCTTGGAGCAGCCTGGGATAGTGGGGGTGTCCCTGCCTATGACAGGGGGTGGGACTGGATGAGCTTTAAGGTCTCTTCCAACCCACACCACTCTGGGATCTATGGGTGAAGAATGACACAACACCAGATGGTAATTTGTGAATCCTGAGAGAAAGGCTCTTCCATCAATACAGGCACAACTACACTTGTGCAATGAGGAGAACTGGCCTTAGCCTTCTGTTCTGGCTCTTTTCAGCTCATTTCAGACATGGAGCACCAGCAGGACCAGGCAGGCAGCTCATAAAGAACACTGCCCCCCTTCAAACCCCTTGAGCAAATAACCTGTCTAAAAGATTCAATGTAAAGAGCAGGTATTTTTTCAGAGCTCTTGTACAGCCTTCCCAGCAGCAGCAGCTCAGGGAGTTAAAGGCACTTTGTTTTTCCACAGCACAGAGGGTAATGAATACAATACCTGCACTCTGGAGAGATTTACTGTGCCCACAGCACAAAGACAAGGGGACTGTATCTTGCTGAGTGTTACTTTGTCTGGACACACCATACCATTTTTTCTTTTCAGGGAAAGCTGGAATGAATTTACAGACTAACTGTCAAACACAGAGGAAGAAAAGATTTGAAAACTCAGGATGTTTAACTTATTACACATAGTAAAGCTGAATCTCCCTGTCAAGATGTCCCTGATAAGGAGACAAAGATTCTTTTAATTTTTAAGTCTTGCAGAGCACTTGCATCCATCACTGGCCACTGACACCCCTCTCTGGTGGCCCAGTTTTGCTGCAGACATGGAGTGGCACTTACCTGGTCTGTCTCTTGCCATTCAACAGCTGCTGGGCCACTGAGGCACATTTGTCTGCGTCCTGTGTCACCAGCCGGAGGTGTCGCAGCAGGTCATTGTCTGGGAACTTTTTCATTTCTGATTCTTCTATCAAAGCCTTAAAACTGATGAGACCTGTTGGGAAAGACATTAAGTTGTCTCCTTTTGAGATGGATTTCCCATGGTGAGGCTTAGAAAAACAACACATTAAGCGTATTTCTATTTCTACTTTAGTTACACTTTGTGTCAAAGTGATTTACAGTCTTGTCACACAGAGACAGCTTAGCATCATTTCTGGGACTGTAACAGCTAAAATATTTACTTAAAAACATGAAGTGATAAATGATTTCATTTGATTGTCACATAAGAAAAAAATCACTACAGTTCAGAAACTAAAAACTGAACAAACAGTCCTTTTAAAGGATGTGCAGTAGGTAAGATCCTCACTTTTTTTGTTGCTGATCTTTGCCTCCAGGGCCTCGCTGACGTTGGAAGCCCACTGGTTGTAGGACTCAGCGCGCATCCGCAGCGCGTTCATCATGGGGTACAGCTCCTCCAGGGTGTAGCGGTACCTGCGGGCGGCACAGACTCAAACCCCTGACACACCCCGGGCAGCACCAAGGGGAGCAGGGGCACCAAGCCAGGCTGGATGGGGCCTGGAGCAACCTGGATTGCTGGAAGGTGTCCCTGCCCGTGGCATGGATGGAATGAGAGGAGCTTTAAGGTCCCTTCCAGACCAAACCATTTGGTAATTCTAAGATGTGTTGGTCCATACAACAGAGAAATAAACTTCTGTGCACTCAGGGTTACACAATTAAGACCTTACAACCACACCGATGTTGGAGTCCAGGATATCCCTCTGGCAGCCCTGGAGAATTTGG
>VXBR01001387.1:16032-59251 GCA_013400215.1 Cisticola juncidis | reverse complement strand
GGTGTGAAACACTCAGGGGCAAGAGAGAAGACACAAAACCTGATTACCTCGGGGAACAGCAACCCTGAGACACCATGTTCCTTTTGAGATAATTTCCATGTTGTAATTGCTTCAAAAAGCACTTTCTATGGGACAGTTAATGGATTGTGACACTGTCTTAGTGCAAGTTTTGTCCTACATTCACGTAGGACAAAAGATGTACTAAACAGTATAGGAAAGTTAACAACGGGAAGGAAAACTCCAAAAAGCAAAACAATACTCCTTGGCAAGGACTGGATCTAAGGGACAATGACCTGGTTGCTATAAATAAAAATGCAAACTAACTTAGCCAGCAATTTTTGCCATTATAGAGCAAGAAGAGCTGAATGCTGAAGAGGCTTTGTGTGTGAGCACAAAACAGTCCCATTGTTGAGGGGGCACTGGATTTGCAAAGGACTGAAACAGAAACAGAGACCAGCCCCACTGGCAGCAGAGATTACCAAACCCCAGTACTGACACAGACAATGCTATTTCAGATGATGGTGTTAGCCTCAAGCTTACCCCAGTTTGTATTTGTAGGTGGGACAGGAACAAAGGTCCTCAATGTGGTACAAGCACACCAACAAGCCAGGTTTGCAGGGACAGTAAACTGCTGACATGAAGCAGGTGGTTTTACACTTCAGGCATTGTCGCTCATCATCAGGGAACAGCTCGAACGTCACCCTCTCCGAGTCAGTCACTCCCTGCAAGAGGGGCACATCAAAGCCTAATGAGGAAGGGACTGTTGCAAAGAGGAGGCTATTCAAAGCTAAATGTCAGAAAATGTATTTATTAAAAGGATAATGGAGTTTAGATATAAGATATTCAGTCCAGGTAGACAGAAATCTTGGTTAATGAAAAAATCAGCTCTTCTGACTAAATGACTGGAAGTACAAATATTACCTTAAAAGTGACCTTCTGAACAACATTAAAGGGCAGGTACTAAAATAAGGTGCATGATCAATGATTTTTTACTCAGGTGGTCCTCTGAAATCCACAATTTAGGAAGGGATTAGGTACCTCTAAGCCTCTGATACCCCAGTATAAGAACCAGCATGTTCTCCCATCACTCTTTCAACTGTTACTTCATTCATTATAACAAATTCCACCCCTTCAAGTGTTCAAGGCCAGGTTGGATAGGGATGGGAATAACCTGGTCTAGTGGAAAGTGTCTCTGCCCGTGGCAGGGGATGGAATGAGATGATCTTTAAGTCCCTTCCCACCCAAACCATGATTTCCTACAACTCACCAGTTTGTCAACCTTCTCACGCAACCTCTTCTCCTCTTCAATCATAATAGCCATGTCCTTCTGGACTGTAGATGCCACCACCACGTCCAGGACATCTGCTTTGGAGGCCATTTTGCAGATCATCTCGTCGTGGGAGAAGACGCAGTAGCGGTTGAGCAGCCGGTAATGCTCCACGCACTGCCGGCCCAGGGGCAGCTGTGGGCACACACGGCGTCAGCGGGGAAACCACAGCCAGGTACCCACCCTGTGAGCTGCTGACCAAAAACTGCCCCAAGGAAAGGCCAAATCCTTCCAGCAACAATATTCACAGTTCAGAGAGGAAATCAAGATCCCAAGCTGTGCACACCAGCAATGCTCATGGCTCTTTCCCAGTGGATTCTATGGGTATGAGCTGTGTAGCTGAGGGAGGTGCCCTCTCCTGTAGAGGTTGTAATTAAGGCTGCTAAATCACTAAACCACAGTGGGCTCAGGAAGATCCAAGATAAGAATGCACTGAGGCCAAGGAAGCATCAAAAGGACAAGTCCTGGCCTGGCCTGTTTCCAGCACATGAGGGATGTCCCATCCCAGGTGCAGGGCAGGCACAGGGCCTCCTCCCTGCTGACATGAACTGTCCTGGCTCAGGGGACACTGATGTCCCCAGCTGGCTGCAGGCACAGCACACAGCTCATCCTGGGCTGGGCAGGTCACTCAGCTCTGTTTTAAGGCCAGGCAGACAGGGAACAGACACTGGGAAACTCATGGAAGGGCAAGAGGAAAAACCAAACCAAACCAACTGATATGTGAGCACAGTCAAGTGAAGAAAGCTTCTTGTAATGTTAGTTATCTCCCTTTTCTAAGTAATGTTTTTTACATCAGTGATTTTACAGCAGTGATTTAGTTGGGCTACACTTATGAACAGTCAAGACCTTTTGGGAGGAAAAAATCACAAGACAATTTGAAATATCAGAAGCTTCAAAGAGTCTTTGTGAGATCAGACAGCACTGTGTGTCTGAGCCATTTGCTGTGAAGGTAAAATTACTTCTGACTTAGGAGCAACTGTCCTCCATTTGTGTTTGTTTTTAAAATGACAAAGATCTTATTCAATAACTCTAACCTCATAACTGTAATGTGTGCCCATCTCTGCTGGTTCAGTGAGCTGAGTGAAGATTACTGGGAATGATACACTGCTCTGTAAATCTTCCATTTGAACTTGAGAACTTTCTGCTCTTTTCTCATTAAGGTGTTCTTCCCTAAAAATGTAGAGCACCTCTGCTACCTAAGAGGATGCTCTCACATGAGATGCAGTTCCTATTTTTTATCCCCACAAGAGGACTATCAATGTATTTAACTGTTATTAATGTGCTAAATTTATCAACTGACTTTATCACAGAAGCTAAAGCAGAAAAGATATCCAACTTGGATTTAGTTTGCAGCTGCAAAAAGCACCTCTTAGAGAAGTCCCAGTGCAATAAACTGAGCAATTTCATTCCAGCCTTTGATCTGAGATGGGATTTGGAGACACAAAAATGACCAAACTCCAGCACTGCTGTATCTCATCCATACTGCAGGCATGCACAGGACTGTGCTCCCTCCTGCTGCAAAAGGTACATCAGCCTTGATAATTCCAACCCAAACCTTCAGAACCAGAGGAAGCTGCAGTTCAGTGCATGACAAACCACTTCAGCAAACACCAAACAGGCTGCTTGATTCTTCAAATCAAAGCTGTACAGCAGCCAGGAACAGCTTTGGAACTGCTCCCTTAGGGAAAAGCTGGCTTGGAACGTACCCAGTCCACGGTGCAGAAGTTCACAGCTTCAGCAAAGTTGAAGCCCTGGTTGAAGCCGCTGTGGTAAGCCCTGGGAAAGGTGATCACAAACTCCCCTGCACACTGGTTGGTCCTGTACACCTGGGGGGACAGACAGACCAGGGTCAGCTCACACACAATCACAGCTGGTGGCTGCAAGCAGAACATGGAGTTCCAACTTGCAGCAACTTCTGTGAGGACTTCCCAGAGTTTTAAACCATAAGGCAAAGAATTACAACTGGCAGCTGATAAAGCACCATGTAAAACCCTGGAAAGCCAAGGGTTCCACTCAGCCACACCCCACTCTGAACAGATCTAGGTTGGCTGCAAGGGCCTTGTGCTCCTCACACCTCAGGGTCAGGGTCAACACACATCCAGCTCTCCCCAACGTGCAGCTGAAGGGGAAGAAAAATTGGGAACCTTAACATTCATATTATTATTCATCTGAGACTGTTTGGGCTGTACAGTCATCATGAAAGCAGCAGGTCTTCCTGCATCCTTCCATTTTGGAGACTACCATAGGAGACACCAAAATTTTGCTACTTTTTCCAGATTTTCCTTAAAGTCCCAAGGTCAGCTCATCAAAAGCCAATTAAGTTGTAAAGGGACATAATTCCCATGAATAATCTAGTATGGAATAAGATGAAATCTGATGAAAAAATGTTTTTAAATACCTAAGGACTTATTCAGGAAAAATAAGAGAATGTGGATGACAAATAAAGGAAGAATGGGGTTTGGGCCCTTGACAGAAACTCTATGCCAAAAAAGCAGTGTCTGATTGAACAGACACACAAGAGCCCCTGCCATTGTGCCAAAGGTAAAGCCTAAACCTTCCAGCTGAGACACAGAAATAGAAATATGCAAGATGGATCTCCAGAGAAGAGACTGCCAGTCGATTCCAAAGGCAACAATTCCATTGCCCATCTGTTCACACTGGCACATTACAGTGCATAAGGAAGATGCAACACACATGGAAACCACCACACCACCTCTGTAATAAAAGTGGCTTCAATTATCAGCTTTAAGTAGGGTTCCAATCAGAGAGGGTTGGGTTGGGGGAGTAGCACAGGAGTCTGACACATACAGGCACCCCGTGGGCCATCAAAGTGTTCGGGTTCATTATGGTGACAAGTTGGTGCAAGAGATCTGGCTGGGACTCAAATAGCTCTGGAGCAAGTTTCTTCATTACATCCTCCAGCTGCTCAGCTGCGTACCCTGGGGCTCCATACCACGTTTTAGGCTCCCCCCTGCAAGATTATTAAAAAAAGTTAAATATAAGCAAACTTTAGGTTACATTTTTACTCTTCTGCTTTATAATACACCACGTCAAAGGAAGAGCATATCACCAGGAAGGAATGCAAAGGTTCTGTACCTTCCTGAATCTTTGCAGTTTACCCAGGTCCCTCTTCTCCAGACCTGCCTAAACTTCTGAGCAGGTACTTCAAAATATTGTGGGGGAGGGAGAAAAAAATCTGTTGAAGTCCTCAGTGAAGTTCTGCTGATTCCAGCACAACTTCAAAACATAAGCTGCCTGTCTTTTCCCATGAACACAAACTCCCTCCTGGGTCCAACAACCAAAGCCAGTTCTTTCTGTCTTATGCATAACTGCCATAAAAGCAACATGTAGGATGTAGAAATAGAACTTCCAAATTATGCAAGACTTCAAGGGGGAAAAAAAGCATATCCAGAGTAGGAACAAAGAACTTTCAGCATCAGCTTTACCCAAAGCAAGCCAGCTCACAGAATTAAGGGGATGCAGATGTGTTCCAGCAGATCCTTTCAAGCTTACACTGACACTGGCTCACTGCAGCACTGAGACAAAAACACCTCCAGGGCCTTAGAAAGACTGAACTTAGAAAAGGTATTTAGAAAGGAAAACAAATAACTTTATTCCAAGACTTCTGAACAGCTGGCAGACTAAAACTGACCCAACAGAGTTCTTTCCTTCCATCAATCATGAAACAAATGGGAGAATTCCAAAAGAAGTGAAGTGTGAATGCAGAGGTCTCTCATCCCTAGGAGCTCACTCCTGTACTCACACAGCCAGCAGGATGGACTGTGGAGGGGCAGTTACACACAGGATACCACAAGGAGGTGTTACAGGGTATTAAACAACTTTGCAGCCTTGGACCTGGCCATCATCCTGGGACAACTCTACAATCCAGGAGGATCCAGACACAGACACAACTAAAAACCATCCTGTGTCTGGACTGGGCTAGTCAAGAGTTCTGCTCCCTGACAGAGGCCAGCACTGAGGAATGGGTGACAGATATGAGGTGTGCTAAACTGGAACTGGGGGTCTCAGCCTCAGGGGAACAAGTACCAGAGTTCTAAAGCAGGTGCTCAGGTGGCAGCAGCCTGAGGGAGCAGCAGTGGAGGTCACAGGTCTTTTCTCTGCTTCCTGACTGCTCCACATCCCTGCCTGTACAAATCTAGCAGCAATGATGGCAATTCTTCCTCTGTCCAGGACTGACGTCTTATTTATTTCCAAGCATCTTTAGTAGCAAAGGTCTGGGGTTTTTCTTTTCCCCTTTTACCATTTCTAGAACTAACACAGGACTCAGAGTTCTGTAGGAGAACTCTTGTCTTCAGCCCTGGGAAAGCTCTGCTGCTGCAGCCTGGCTCACTTGGGATCAGCTGCTCACAACCCTGCACCAGGCAGGACAGAAGCTTCTCCAAGGCACATGGGAATGCTGAAAGCAGACAGGACATCCCTAGGACTCTCCCAAGAACCAGTCCTGCTTTTTGGAGTCCTTGATTCAGAGTTTGGAGCAGTCTCTGCAGAGGTTGTTCAGACTGCTCTGGCCAAGAACAGCTTTAATGTCAAGTGCACGTTGCTCTCCAATGCAGATCTAAATCTCTGCACTGATGGGAAATAAAGAAGAATATCTGCAAATGAAAGGACATCAAGGACTTTCCCACTGGAGGATAAATAAATTGAAAGCAGTTCAAGCAATTTTCACGTGTGTCTGGATGTATCTTGTGTAAGCACAAGCACACCTCTGCCCTGACACACCTTTCTGGCCTTCTGCAGACAATAATGCAATGGGGGCACACTATGGAGGACAGAAAACCACTCTAAGAACAGCAAGGGAAACTCTCCTAAAAGAAATGGAATCTGTGCTGCAATCTCCTCTCCCACCCACAGTTTTCAGTCTGAATGAAGACTCAGACAAGGAGGGAAAAAAAAGCAGTAACACATGACAAGAAAGATTGTTTTTACCATATAATCCTGTCACTCCTTTACTCACTCTCACTCAAACATTTGTTTTTATAACAGGAAGCACCATGAAAGCAAGTCAATTAAATCACTGGCTCTTGGGCTGCACTGCAGAAGTTGCTATTTCAAGGAGCAGCAACTGAATAACCAACAAAAAAGGACCCACTGAACAGCAGCTGGGATGTGGTTTTACCATTCTGCTTGAATACTCACATGAACTAGGAAAGAGAAAGAGCTTGACAGGTTTCAGGAAGAGTGACAACCATAATCCAGACTCTAGAAAAGCTGGTGTAAGGTGAGAAGTTCAAGGAGTTCAGCCTATTTAGAATATCAAAGAGATGGCAAAGATCTGTCCTGATTACAGCTGACAAGTGTTGGCTTGATGAGAGGATTTATGATAGCATGATCCATCTAACAGACAAAACGTGCCAGAACTGAGTTGCTAGCTGAAGTTGGATGATATTTAAAAGAAAACTTGCATGGTTTTTAGTTTACATTGAATATAATAAAACATTTGATGGAGTATCTGCTGCATCTCTCATGGATTTTTTAAAACTGGGAATGGATGTCTCTTTCCAAAATATGACCTCTTGTCCAACAGTAAATCAGTGTAAGAATTACCCTGTCAGATTTGATCCTGCTGCAACAGGACAGCAATGGTTACTCTGGCTGAGCTCTGTGAATCTGCTTTTATTCCAGTAATTAAGGGGAACGGGGAAGGAAAGGGAGATTGTTTCCTAGACTGGGTTTATTCCTCAAACTCACCAATGCAGATAGTTAATGGAATAGCTCCAGTGGTCTTCTATATGCCAACAAAATGAGGAAAAGCACATTCCTACGTACAGCCAGGGCAATTTCATCCCACAGATGTCTGCAGTGATGTGAGCAAGCACAGACTGCTCCATCACAGGCATGTTGTTTAAATTCCAGCCACTATCAAGGTATTCCTGAAAATTGAATAGAACAGTTGCAGGTTTATACATCAGGAAGTGAAAAACCCAAGAAGATAAAACTGCTCAAAAGCAATAGAAAAAAAGACTTGTCCCAACTGAGGAACATAAGAAACAACAACTCAAAGACTAAACCCTCCATTGTCTTTGCCTCTTTCACAACCCTGACCTGGCCTGCTTTGTTAAAATGAGACCTTTTTATTTGATTTGGAAGTTATTTATTAACTACTAGAATAAACATATGGCTTTGAATGGCTGATCACAACAAGTTTTATTTATTCAAAGCCCCAATGTAGTTCTCCTGCTCAAACACTCTGCCAGATACACAAAATAAACACTTTGCAACCCAGTTCCATTATTGTGCTTTGAACCAAGGAGAGTTATTCAATGAAAAACCACAATAAAAACATTCACAGTGAACTCCAGGACCTACCTCTTCTTCTGGCCTAACTTTAAACTTCCCACCTCTAACTGGGAAGCCACTGCCAAACTCCTTGGAAGCAATGTCAGCTCCATATTCCACTGTCACATCCTCTTCAATGGTGCTGACAAGTCTCCAAAATTCTTTTTCAACCAGCTCAGTGGGGACCATCTAAGTATGAAAAGGGAGTATGTACTGAGGAATCAGTAGATAAGAAGCATGTGCATCATCAAAGCTGTCTCAGGGAGGAATCTCCATTAGCTTGAAGTTTTTCCCCATTTTAAAATCATTCCAACAAGAGAAAAACAACTGCAGCAGAGATGTGGTTCCAGGAGATGCTGCTGCCCTGTTCTCTCAGGAGTGGTTGACATTCACTGTTCTCTTCCCTACAGACACTTCTTCTAAAGTGGGAGAAAACCAAATAAAAAACACAAGCAGCTGCTAGAACAAGAAACCACAACAC
This sequence comes from Cisticola juncidis, assembly GCA_013400215.1. Taxonomy (NCBI): domain Eukaryota; kingdom Metazoa; phylum Chordata; class Aves; order Passeriformes; family Cisticolidae; genus Cisticola; species Cisticola juncidis. The sequence goes on along the minus strand of VXBR01001387.1, from coordinate 51,146 downwards.
CAGCAAGAACCAGGATTCACTGATGTAAATGAGAACCTCTGATCTGGGATTTCATCCCATTCAAAATCAGAATCCCTCCCTTCCTCCCTCCCAGAGTTACCCATTTTAGCTAACCACACAAATGCTCTACACAACATGAGGATAAAGCAGGAACATACGTGTACTGGCATGTTAAAATAGTCTGACTTGAAGGCATCAGCCATTTCCCCAAACGTGCGCAGGGTGTAGTCCCGTGCTGCCTGCTCAAACCCAAAGGCTTCTTGAGGTTTGTTACACTCCTGCAAGGGCAAAAGAAATTATTTCTATAGCACATCAACACAACACTGGGCTCAGATTTAGGGAACTGTTTCTGTACCACATCAACACAACACTGGGCTCAGATTTACACAAAAATGCTCCTGTAACAGCTTCTGAGCAGTAAGAAAGGACAACACTGAAGTGAAAACACTCCCAAAGGGCAAAGTCAGAAGAAGAAACTCTACTTGATTCACCAAATCAAAGTATTTATTTATAAATCTGCATAAGCATTAATGAATTAGTGTGCCTAATTTCTTCTTACTCTAGTAGAGCTAAGCAGGATAAGATCCATAAACCACCACACTGAAGCCCACAGTGAGACTCCAATTTTAAGTACAGAGAAAAGTTAAAATCCAAAATGTTCTTCAAAGTCAGACCAATTTTTGGCTCAAAACATTAAGTGTCAGCTTTGCAATATAAAGCATTTTCAGTCTTCATTTTAGCTTTACCTCTATTACCTTGTTTGCACAACCTTAAATAACAACAAATTGTATTTTCTATTCCTGTGATCAGTTAAAAAAACCCCACAAAATCCAAATTAGCCTTTGACCTAACTGCAGTGATTTGTCAGATTACCTGAGCCAGACACTGGGGACACCTCCAGTCCCCTTTGGGAACATCGTGGAGGGGTGGAATTAAGCAGAAGGTGTGGTAGCTGTCATCACATCCATCACACAGCAGGAGCCTGTCCTCATCATTCCCACTGCCACACAGGAGACACACATACAGATCCACCTGAAAAACAAAATCCCACAGCAGGAATGGAGAGCTGGAGGTAACTCAGGGTGAAAGCAGTTTGGTAACTCCCCTCTGTGACACCTCCCAAAGCTTATTCTTACTTTACTTTTTTTATTCTTACTTACTTTTTTATTCTTTACTTACTTTTATTCTTATTTATTTATACTTATTTATACTCTGCAATGGAAATGAGACAAAAAACCCCTGAATATTCTTTTAGAAGTTTAAATATTCCCCTCTGTATTTTATGAAAAGACCACAAGAGCTGAATTTCATGCATTTTTTTTCTCCAAATGCCAGAAATCTTGACCAGCTGCCACAATAGTCCACATCAGCAGCACTGTGGCCTTGGCAGGTCTAACCCAACACCCAGGGCTGGGCAGGAATAACCCAACCCTTGCTGGGGGCTCACAGACCCTTTTCCCATGTGCAGCCTCAGTGTTTCATTCCCCTCTGAGACCAATTGCACTGGAAGACAGAAATATGGAGAGAAAGGGGTTCCTGTTGCTGGGGGTGTTTCTTATTTTCCCCACACAAGGCACCAACCTCCCAGTGGAGCTTTGGGTAGGGGGGCAGCTCTTATTTCTGACAGAGCAGCTCCCAAGCCCCAAGGAACAGGCACAGGCATTCCAGCCTGGGATGGGCTCTGCTGCTTGTCCTACACCCAACTCTCACCAGGAATTCTCTTCCAGGAACAGCCTGGAAGGCTCTTCCCAAACACAGAACAGTCATGAGGACAGGCAGAACCTCTTGCCTTAAGTTGTTAAATAAAGCAGCAGCATCTTCTGCTCCTCCCCACAAGCTTTTTTCATTTGGGAGGTGAGGGTGTCATGATTCTGCTATTTGCACTCTTTTTTCTCAGGTCTGGATTTGGCTTTAGGAGGGACTCAACTTGTGGCATGGGCAGAAAGAATCTCAGCATTATCTTCTCAAAAGTGAGACAACTACCACTGCCTGCAGCTGGGGAATTTGGGGGACAGCTGGTGGGCTGTGGAGAGCTGGAGCAGGAACAGGGTTGTTTTTTTTCAAGATGCATTTGAACAAAGCTTCCAATTCAGTGCTGGAATTGTGGAATTAGGGGCAGGTCTGTGAGGTGCCATGTGTCACAGCCTGCATGGAGCTCCCCTGAGGTTACAAAGCAGAGGGGAGGGATCAGGTCACACAAGAACCACTTCCACTGCACTTTGCTTTCAAAAGGCTTATCTGAGACTCTACTTTGGAGACAGAAAATCAGTTACTTTATTTATAGATAATGAAACTTAACCATCCTGTTTTCCAGCTTTGTGAAGCAGGAAGCTGTGGCAGTGTTGATATTCCAGCAGGCACAAACACTGCTGTGCTTCAGCCCTGGCCTCCAGGAAGAAAACAAGAGTCCTCCACGTGATAAAGTGACAGCAGATTTTACTACAACCCCAGAGAAATCCAGAAACACCTGCAAATGCAGCTGCAGCAAGGCAGGAGGTACTCACAGCATTGGTGGGTTTTTTAGATCTGACTTTGGATTTGTCCTTCTCTGGCTCCCCAGAAAGTTCTTTCTTCTCAGGGAGTTTCACCACACTGCGCATTTCCTTATCTGGGCAAAGGAAAAAAAAAGAGAATTATAAAATGTTTCAATGTTTAGCATTCTCTGTGATTATTTGCTTTATTTATTGCTTGTTAGACTGCATCATACCAAGGTATTTGCTGAACTTTTATCCCCCCTACACTTTCAGTCAGCACAGGGCAAGACTTGAACTCCTGTAATGCCTCCAGTGTTACCCAAAAATCCCAGCACACCACCACTGCTATCACAACCCACAGTTTTTCAATACTTTATATGCCATTTAAATTAATTTTAATTAAATTATGAGCAGGTTTATAAGCTAAGGTTTGTTTTCCATGTGATGTTAAGAACTTTTTCCTTCTACTCTTGAGAGAGGGAGGCTAGTGCTTAGAGACTCCTTGAAGAAAAAAAATCAAATTACAAGACACCATAATCTAAACAAATTATTGAAAAAAAAAAAAGATTTTGAATGAACAAATGAGACTGATAGATTGTTCAGGTAATTTCAATTATTGAGTAGTTGTAAATGGTTCCTGTATTTTTTTTAGCTAAATTATTTATCAGCAAACTTATTCTTCTGTTTGATGGCATTAAATATTGTTTCTCAGTCTCAAATAATTATTTCTTAAGGAGAGAACAGACTCAGGACTGTTGATAACAGCAATTTAATCATATTATGGGAACTTTATCATTAAGTTCAAAAAAGATTATCTTTTGCTTTCATGAGTTAAATTTCTTGATTTCAAGTCCAAACTCTTTCCTAAAAGTGTCTGATATCTGATACATTCTTAAAAGAGTTTCTTTTATTTAAAGCTCATGGACTGATGTTATTTAAAATACATAACAAAAACATGGCTTCAATCTCATTTCTAATTGTTCCAGAAGAGACACCCAAGTTCAAAAAAGTATAAGTCTTTTTCAAATAAAAATATCATCCTCAAGAAAACTCAACCACTTACAAGAAAACAAAACAAAACAAAGATACTTCACACCCATAAGAGAACTTTTTATCAAAAAATCCAGTTTTAAAATTAACTGAAAGTTAGGGTTTTTTATAAAATACTTAGAATAGTTCCAACTGCTGATTTTAGCTGTAGTCTTAAAACACATTTGTGCCAAGTAACAGAAACTGCATCCAGGCTGCCTCACTCACCACCTTCACTCTTTGGAGGGGCACAGCCCATTCTGCGTCTCAGATTGTGAGTTCTGGCTTCTGGAGGGTCACTCTCAGTCTTAACATTGGTTGCCTTTAAAAAAGAAATAAAAAAAATAAAAAGGAAAAACAAGTCAGTAATGTCCTTAGCTGGAAGACTCTGATTTGCCACTTGTCTTTGGGGAGATGTCACTGCCAGCAGATCTGGCTGCTCCCCAAGCACAGGGAGATGGGTTTGGAATCTCCAGCTGCTGTGGGAATTGCTGGCTCTGGGAGTCCCAATGAAACGTTTTCTAAGGTCCCCTCCAATGCAAGCCATTTCATGATTCCTTGGTGTGAGACACAAACGCCTCACTGAGGTACCACGAGGGCTTGAGATTGGTAATTTGCCTCGTTCCAGGAAAAAAGGAGACAGGTGAGAGAGAGAAACTCAGGACTTCAATTAAACACAGAATATTTGATACTTACAAACCACTAAATCTAAACAGACCTGGAGCTCTGAAATCTAAACCTGGATCTAAATCTAAATCTAAACCTGGAGCTCTGAAATACTTGTCTTTAATTATTTACAAGTTGTTCAGAGAGAAATAATGCAGGGAACATGGAAGATTCGAAAGCAAATCCTCCAAAATGTCCATGCCAATAATGACACCAGGATTCAGGTTTGCTTTCAGTGGGACCCATCAGGAAGCAAAGAACAAGGAACTCGGTGCTTTCACAGGTTTTCTTGTACTCCTGAGGAGCAGAACATGCTCCAGTCTCCAAAGCAGGGACCTTTGTTGGTGCATATTGGAACTTTCAACACAGAATAATGCTCTTCCATTTAGTTCTTCCATCTGTTCTCTGAAGTTCTGAGATGGTGGGAGAACAATTCTCAAACCCCTCAGTGTTACAGGAGGTTTCTCTAACAGCATTTTTGAAGGAAATGATGTCATGCAACAAGCCAGTCCCTCTCAGCACTCTCTGAAGCCCAGAGGATGGGATGTGTGGCCCAGGTCTAAGGCAGGACTGGACACAGCCCCAGCTACTCCAAGGGGTGGGAACTGTTGTTCAGTCTAAGGCTTTTTGTAGGCATTGGTTGTTTAATTTGATTTTTACAGAGCTGGTTTTGACATTATTTCCTCACTTTTTGTGTTCTCTTTGCCCAGATGTCTCCATCAGACCAGGCAGAGGTCCCATTGCTTAGGAGGCACCACAGAAGTTGTTCATGTGTGCAGCAGTTCTGCCTCAGAGACAGCCCTGAACCTCAAGGGCAGGGACAGACCCCCAATTTCTGCATCTTCAGCTCCTCTGAGCTGTGCCTTTGGTGCTTCACTGATCCTGATCTTCACAAGAGCAGCTCTTGGATTGCCCTGAGCCTTTTATCACATCGAAAACCTCACCTTCACCTCCTCTGCATTGTTGTGGCCTTTCACACTGAACTGTTCTACACCAAGCACCCAAAGCCTTTGCATTTCAAAACCAGCCCAGGCACTCATTGCCCTTTTCCTTTCTCATTATGAACATTTTCTCCTGATTGTTTACTCACCAGGTAGGAAAGGGCAAGGTAAAACCATGTGTCTCACAACAGCAAAATAACACTTATCCTACAGGCCACAATAATTTCCAGTTCTTCCCTGTGGATCACTTCTTTTAAATGATTTTGGTCAGCCTTTGAAATGCAGGAAACATCAAACTGACAAACATGAGAATGAATTTAACACTCACAGTTCAAGACACTGACAAATTGTTGTGTATCTCATTAAAGCAAAAAATTGAGACATGAACTGAACATTACTCTTTTGCAACCAGGTCAGTGCATATCACAACTGCTTGGAGCTCCAATGCTGAAAAAAATGGATTTAGTCATCTTCTCTGACTGCACTGACATGGAATAGCAAAACTCATACTAACAAATTTAACTTTGGGAAATTATTGTCTTAAAATACTACAGTGTGGCTAAGCCAGCCAGTCCCTGTTGTTCAATTCAGCCTTGGTGCTGTGTGATCCAGTTATCATCTGAATTATGGATTTTTCTTTCAAAAAAATGAGGTGTACAACATCAGTAGAGCTTGGGGCAAGAGCTGAGAGGGCAACCTTGCATTTTGGCTAAGGATGAGCAGTTTGGTTTCTCCCAAAATGACAAAAATGTGCTCTCTCAGTGCCATCTGACACCACTGCCAGAGAAACAGCTGGAATTTTAGTGTATATTTGTCCATGAGAATAAATATCCTTCAACCACAGACAGACACTTCAAATGGAAAGTTTCAGCCCAAACTACTGAAGTTTTACTGAAGCTCAGAATTATAAATCCACTTGTAACCAGGTATTTGAGTTGAAAAGCTTTAGAAACCCTTAATTGCAACTCATTAACCAAGCATAATTACAGGCAGAATTTGCAACAGCTAAGCTGTATTATTGGTACTAATAAAGACCAAGAGCAGAACAATGGGAGTTAATAAGAGTCTGAAACAAACTGTGACCTTCCTAACTCATGATGTCACCACTAATCAGATCCTCTCCTGGGAATATCCTCCCCTACTCTTCATCTGCTCAAACAAAAGAAAGAGGAACTCTCTGGAGACAGGATCATCAGGCTGGAAAGGCTGGAGCCAAAGTATTGCTGTTTTCCAGGAACAAAGGAGACACATGATCTCCTAAAATATTTCTTCACAGAAGATATAACCAATACATTTCATGCTTATCCAAATAAATATTGTTTCTTAAGGACATGTAAGACTGCACAAAACCACACTGACTTGATGGTATACATTTTTGCCTTATATTGCATGGGTAAATTAACACAAATTGATAGAACTTGAGTGAAAAATGAATTATAACAATGTTAATGTTATAACTAAAATCTTCCTGCTCTAATAGCTGGCTTCAACTTATGAGAGATGTAAGAAACCTCCCAGTACATTTAGAGAATTAGTGCTGCTCACTGACTGAGGAACAACAGATCAGAGCTGCCTCATTTCTAGGATTTGTCACCTGTATTTTAATCTCAGAGCCCCACAGCATCTACATGATGCTGAAAACATAACCCTGCTGTACACAACAGCTTCCACAGCAGAGCCTCCCACAACCCCAGAGCTCAGTAACACACTTGGTAAAGAGCAGACAATTCTTACACATTATTTACGATTTATGTGTTTATAAATGTACCCCTGGCAGAGCAGTTTATAAATGTCCAGGTGCCCCTGGCAGAGCAGTTTATAAATGTCCAGGTGCCCCTGGCAGAGCAGTTTATAGATGCTCAGGTACTCCTGGCAGAGCACCCCCAGCCCTCTATGTTCAGGTGCCCCTGGCAGAGCACCCCAGCCCTCTCAGGTGCCCTGGCAGACACCCCCAGCCCTCTCAGGTGCCCTGGCAGACACCCCAGCCCTCTCAGGTGCCCTGGCAGACACCCCAGCTCTTTCAGATGCCCTGGCAGACACCCCAGCCCTCTCAGGTGCCCTGGCAGACACCCCAGCCCTCTCAGGTGCCCTGGCAGAGCACCCCAGCCCTCTCAGGTGCCCTGGCAGAGCAGTTGTTTATAAATGTTCAGGTGCCCCTGGCAGAGCACCCCAGCCCTCTCAGGTGCCCTGGCAGACACCCCAGCTCTCTCAGATGCCCTGGCAGACACCCCAGCCCTCTCAGGTGCCCTGGCAGAGCACCCCAGCCCTCTCAGGTGCCCTGGCAGAGCAGTTGTTTATAAATGTTCAGGTGCCCCTGGCAGAGCACCCCAGCCCTCTCAGGTGCCCTGGCAGACACCCCAGCTCTCTCAGATGCCCTGGCAGACACCCCAGCCCTCTCAGGTGCCCTGGCAGAGCACCCCAGCCCTCTCAGGTGCCCTGGCAGAGCAGTTGTTTATAAATGTTCAGGTGCCCCTGGCAGAGCACCCCAGCCCTCTCAGGTGCCCTGGCAGACACCCCAGCTCTCTCAGATGCCCTGGCAGACACCCCAGCCCTCTCAGGTGCCCTGGCAGAGCACCCCAGCCCTCTCAGGTGCCCTGGCAGAGCAGTTGTTTATAAATGTTCAGGTGCCCCTGGCAGAGCACCCCAGCCCTCTCAGGTGCCCTGGCAGACACCCCAGCTCTCTCAGATGCCCTGGCAGAGCACCCCGGCCCTCTCAGGTGCCCCCAGCCTCACCTCCGGGGTCAGGCGCTTGGCACGGCGCGCGGGCGGGCAGCTCTCGGACGGTGGCACCGACTGCCTCTGTGGGATGTCGTGGGGCTTGTACTCCTTGTCCTTCGTGTCACTGCTCAGATCTGGCTTCTGCAGGCACTAAAGAGACAATTTCATTACTTCATTTCTGTCTCCCCTTGCAATACAAACTGTGTACAACCATTTCCTGGCTCGTGGAAAGAACATAGACAGGGCCCGATAATTCCTGTGCTGAGTTAATAAACAGCGTGTGTGACAATGGTAACATTTCCTATCCAAATAAGGCACAACATCACTTTTCTTATCAGTGCAATAGCCATAATAATGGATCTTAAATAAAGCTGAAGTCATCCTTTAAGTGTTAACAAGCACCAAACATTTCTCTGTGTGGAATCCCAAGCCCAGCTCTGCTGGCAGATGGGTCACCAGCACTCTGGCACTGCTGAATGTCCTAAGGTTGAGTGGCTGTGATGCCAACACACAGAGCAATATAAAAGTAAATTACAACCTATCAAACACCCCTGTCCAAACTGAAATACAGCTCTGTACTATGCACATTGCAGGAGCTCCCCTCCTTCCATGTTTTGGAGAGGACAACTGCTGCTTGAATTAAGGGCAAGATGCAAGAACAGTTTTAGTTCTTTCAGGCTGCTGAATGAACACATTTAATTGCTGAGAACTGTGCATACCTCTGGCAAGAAACAGAATATTTAATGACAATTCCCTGTTTGTCAAGCCACACAACACTCAGTAACTGCAGACAAAATGTAACAGTTTTTAATGAGTAAACAACAAATCCTACAGAAAGAAAAAATCTCATGTTGCCAGGAAGTAATTCATGAAATTGCTGGATTCATATCTCCCCAGTTCTGTTAGTCTGTTCCCATCACAAGCATTTTCTCAGCAAGAGAGAGCAGTAAAGAACAGAGAGAACCACTGCAGTGGTGTGAGGATGATGATGACAGCACAGAAAACAGACTTTCAGAAACAAATGGCAGCCAGAAGGGGGGAGGGAAAGGAAGAAAAAGTGTTATTTTAGAAGAGAAGTGTATGCTGAAAAATCAAAGGTTGGGGCTGGAGCCCCAGAGCACTGCAGCTGCCTCTTCACAAGAGCCTGATCCCTTAAAACTCCCACTGGAACCAGAATTATAGGATCACAGAAGGGTTTGGCTTGCAAGGGACCTTAAAAATCACCTTCTTCTAAGCCCCTGCCATGGGCAGGGAGACCTTCCACTGGATGAGATTGAGATCCACCCAACCTGGCCTTAAATGTTTCCACAGATGAGGCATCTACCAAAGATGAAAGGAGATGATGTGGCATCAACATCAGTGGAAGAAAGCAAAAAATAACAATTTCTCAGAAGAGAAAATGGACAAGTGGAAAGAGGAAATTAGTACAAAAGGTTAAAAATGAGAGAGCAAAAAAAGAACTTCTTTAAAATCTGAGTCCTTGAGTCATTTCCTCGTGTGAAAATAAAAATTATCTGGAAAACAAAAGGAGTTTCTACTGCTTCAGATAATAAAGGACATATGATCCTTGAAAACAAAAATCTAGTAGGCAAACAGTATTTCCTAAACAAAAGTGCAAGAAAATCTTGAAAACCAACAGATTGTGCCTCACTTCAGCACAGTGCCCAAACAAACGCTGAACAAAAAAAATCTAAAATAAAAAAAAACCATACACAAACCAAAAACTACAAAAAACCCAAACCAACTAACCAAAAAAGAGTCTAAAAAACCAAAATAACCCCCAAAAAAACAATCCAAAAACATCCCAAACCCCCAACAACAAAAAAAGCCCCTAAAAAACCGACAAAAACCCCACTCAAAGCCCTCAAACAATCAAAAAGCAAACAAACAAAAAAAGCCCCAAACCCCACAAGGAAAGAGCACTCACTGTTCCTTGAAAAACACCAGATTTTTCCTAAATAATGATGTTTCACCACTTATTTAAGCACAAACATTTCCCAGTGCCTCTCTAACCCAAGGCAAAGGCAGTGGTGTGGAATGGCTGTTAATCCACCAGCTCAGCTGTACCAGAACACCCAGAATTGTTCATTTCTAGGGATGAGAATTCCTCTGTACCTCCTTCACCCCTGCACTGATGATCACTGATGATCCAAACGAGGACAGAGCTGCCCTCTCTCCAAACCTCCCCTCTTCCCAACCAGGCTTTGGTGAGGTTGAGCTTTTATCAACCATTCCCCAGAAGCTCAACCCTCACACTCTGACCATGACCTTGTTATATTCCAAAGAGAAGGTTGCACACATGATCCTTGAATGCTCAGAAGTGGCAGAGAGCAAGTGAAAAGCCACAAAGGAGCAGCTCTTTTGGCAGAAAAAGGACAAAGCAGGAATGGTCACAAGGCCCTCAGGAAGTCAAAAGATTGGGGGGGTGTAGTTTTACAGCTAGAGAGCTGAGCTGGGAGCTGCTCAGCTCATGATAGAATGGATATGTTGGATATCATGGATATTAATATGTAATAATAATAATGCATTACAGAGAGCAGAAGTCTGAGAAAGGAATGCAGGAGACAGCGATGTGCTTGGTACAATATGTGCTCAGCAAGCACAGCTTTGCTAAGACAGAACATACCTGTGTTAGTTTGTACGAGGCATTGAATGAAGCAATATTACATAGTCACATAAATACTGTACAGACTGAAAAGGTCTATAAGCTCAGCTTCATGCATCAATAAATGGCTTCATGTTTGAGACCCATGGAGTTCTTGTCTCTTTGTCAATCACCCCCAAATGGTGCCCTGCTCTGAGGAAAGTGATGTTTGCCCAGCTGAGTGACTGGACAGTGAGCCTGCAGAACTAAGAGAGGAAGCAGGAAAACCTCTGGGATTAAGGAGAACAGCTGCCCCTCTGGGATACAGGGGACAATGGGTTAGGGGATGTCTGCCCAGGAAAGAGACATTTTTGAACTGTTGTGACAGCATGGTAAAGCTTTGCCCTCATGTGATTTAAAAGCTTTATTACATTGGGTAGCAGCAGAGATCCCGGGAGTCACTGAGACCATGATCTTTACACCAGATCTGTGGGACAAAGCAGGAGTTAAGTTATGGGATTCTGCTGCCAAGGGAAACAACGTGGCTGCACAAATACTGCCTTTGTGATGGGCAACTTCTGAGGCCTTAACGGCTCGAGAAAACTCCCAAAATACAGGGAATGCCTGCTCTTCTACAGCAGATTCTCAATGTTCTTTAAAACCTGAAGAGACTGTTGCTAAAGTCAAACAGGCTGCTGCTTGCCCCTCTGTTTTGGAGGAGTCTCAGGACTCCTTACACTCTGAAGAGACTTTATCTCCATCTCCCACACCACAGCAAACACTGCCCACAGCCCCAGCACCATCGACTGTGGGAGAAAGGGAGGGGCTCCATGCTCTGTAAGGGTTTTCACTGCTGGCCATGGTCCAGAACACAGCCAGGAAAGCGACCAGGATGCTCTGGAGGAGAATCCCTTTGATCCTGGACCCATTAATCCTGACAAAGATCCTAATTTATATCTCCCTGACCCTCACGACAACTGGGTGTGCTTGAAACGAGAGAGGGAGACTTTGGCATTGCTGAAAGAATCGTGCCCCTGGTAATCTATACAGGGACCAGAGGGCGAGTTGCCCATTGGGAACAGCTGCCTTTCTTGGAAATTAAAGAGCTCTGGTGAGCAGCTAAAGAGCACAGTATCCTCTCACTGTATTTTATAAACTTGCTGGATTCTGTGTTTGCTGCCCACACCATGACTTTGTATGATTTAAAAACTCTTGCTTGGTCACTGTTATCTCCCAAGCAATACAGCTTATGGGAGAAAGGGTGGGAGAAGGGTCTGCAAAGCCTTCTCTTAACTTACATGGGTCATGCTAATCAGACCCTGTCTGTCCTCATGATCAGGCAGCTTATGGGAACAGGACCTTATGCAGATCCTGCTGCACAGGCAGCCCAAGGGAAGCTCTTGATGGAGCCCGAGATGCAGCTCCCCAAGCCTTTCTTAAGGTCCCTGATGAAAAAACACCTCTGAAGGCATTCACAACCATTGTCCAGGGGCCCCAGGAGCCCTATATGCAGTTTATTGGCCGCCTTAAGCAAGCACTGGAACGCCAAATTGATAATGCAGATGCCCGTGAAATTTTGCTTTTAAAACCTGCTGTTGAAAATGCAAACACAGACTGTAAAAAACTCCTTATGTCCCTGCCTAACCAAGAACCAAGTCTTATTATTGGCAATTGGACATTGTTCTATTGTCCCAACTGTATTGGGACAATAGAACATCAATATGAAGCCATGGCAGCAGATTTGCAGCTGCCAAGGGCACTTCTGGAACTTCAGCAGTTTATGGCTGTGGTAAACCTGGTCACCTTAAAAAAGACTGCTTTGCTCAGAGAGGAGCTAAGCCAGAAATCCCTGATGTATGTCCATGGTGTAATAAGGGTCATCATTTTGCTACCCAGTGCCACTCCAAGTTTGATTCTGAAGGTCTCCTGATCCAGGGAAACCGGAACTGGAGTCTGGGCTGGCACAAACACCTCAGCTGCCAGCACAGATGGCACTGCCACACGTGCCAGCTCCACACGTGCAGCCACTGAGAATGCCCAGCACAGGACTGCCCACCCAGCAACTGCAGGGGGCACCAGACTGGACCTGGACCTCAATCACAGGAACTTGATTCTTCTGTTCATTTATTTCCTACAGGAATTTTTGGCCCACCAAGACCCCAGACAAGTGCTTTGCTGGTGGAGAGGTCTTCAACTACCCTTCTAGGGCTTTTTGTTTTACCAGGAGTTATAGACTCAGACTCTGTTGGGGAAATAAAAATTATGGCTTGGACTCCCTTTCCACCCCATGCTGTCCCTCAAGGTACACGCATTGCACAATTGATTCCTTTTTCACAAAATTTGTCACTTGTTGCAATAGAATATAGTACAAAGTGGGAGGATTTAACTCTACGAGAACCCCAGAAATAATATGGGTACAAGCAATTTCTGATAAATGTCCCACTTGTCAATGTACCCTGTTGCTGAAGGGGCAGCAGATAACACTCACTGGTATTTTAGATACAGAGCTGATGTGAGCATTATCTCTCAAGTCAAGTGACCCCCCCAACTTGGCCTCTCACAGAAGTACCCCAAGGCCTCACTGGGATGGGGGGAGCAGTTGTAGTTACCAAAGTTGCCTCTAATTCAGGTGACAGGACCTGAAGGTCACACAGCCTCTGTAAAGCCATTTGTTTTACCTGTGCCCATGGTGTTATGGGGATGTACTTTCTCAAAGGGGTTTCAAAACTCAATCTGATTTTTAACAGGGGGCATTGCAGTGAGTGACACCCTGAAATTAACCTGGAAAACTGAAACACCTTGCTAGGTAGGCCAGTGGCCCCTCCCATTGCCTAAATTCATACACTCACTGACCTTGTTCAAGACCAACTTGAAAAATAACATATCAGTCCCTGGAACTCGCCTGTGTTTGTAGCTAAAAAACAAAATGGCAAGTGCTTGCTCCAAGACCTCCACAAAATTAATGATGCCATGGGGGACATGGGAGCCCTTCAGCCTGGTCTCCCACCCCCACCATGATCCCTTGAGACTGGCATTTCACAGTCATTGACTTATTGGACTGCTTTTCTGGCATTCCTTTGCATCCTAAATGCTTTTCTGACATTCCTTTGCATCCTGATGATGCTCCTAAATTTGCCTTCTCTGTTCCAAGCACTAACATGCAAGCACCCTTACAGAGATATCACTGGCTAGTTTCACTGCAAAGCATGGAATGCTCTCCTATTATCTGCCATTGGTTTGGTGTGAGAGTCCTCAGCCCCATTCATAAAAAAATTATATCACTACATGGATGACATCCTTGCTGCAGCAGAAAAACAGGAAGTCATGGAGAAAGCCCTAACCCTTGTCATTGCTGTTGCAACTCAAGCACAGCTTTGTGTTTCTCCTGAAAAAATCCAGTGTCAACCCCTTGAAAATACCTTGGCTAGCGCATTAGGACCCAGAGCATTTGTTCTCAGCCTTTGCAGATTCACACAGATATTTGTATTTTGCATGATGCTCAGAAATTTTCGGTTCAATTACTTGGGTTCATTCCATGTTAGGAATCTCAAACGCTGACCTCAGCCCTTTGTTTGATTTGTTAGAAGGAGAACTGGATCTCCCTGGCTGATGCTGTTTCAAATCAGCAAGTGGCCCATGGGTCCCTGAGTTGCCCTTTTCCTTAATAATTTTGAATCCAGCTAGGCAACCTCGTGCTTTGATATTTCAGTGGGATCCTAAAGCATCTGACCCCTTGCTAATCACCGAGTGGATTTTTTTGCCACATTAGAAGTCTAAAACTGTAAGCATGCAACATGAGATGTTTGCTTTGCTCATTGTAAAAGCCAGACAGAGACTTACCACACCTCCAGGTGTGCATTTTTGTTTGATCTGTTTGCCTATTACTACTTTTTATTTACAGTGGCTGTTGCTTTTTAAATAGCCCTCACTGACTTTTCTGGACAGCTTTCTACACATCCCCTGAAGCACAAGCTTGTGGCAACCAGCTTTAATCTCCTACTGTGACCCCAGAGAAGTGAAGTCCCATTACAGGCTTTAGCTGTTTTTACATTTGCATCTGGCTGCTCCCACAAGTCAGTATTGCTTTGGTGGAACACCAATCTGAACTGATGGGATTTGGAAGTCACCACTGTTCCAGGTTCCCCCCAGATTGCTGAATTGGCAGCTGTTGTTCAAGCCTTTCAGTGATTTGTCATCTCTTTTAACTTAATAACAGATTCTGCTTATGTTGCAGGACTTGTGGAGAGAGCTGAAGCTGCTGTACTAAAGGATGTGCCCAGCAAGGAATTGTTTCAATAGTTACAACTTGTTTTCCTTTTGGATACAATACAGCACCCTTATCTTGTTATGCATGTTAGGTCTCAGACAGCTTTTCCTGGCCTTATTGCAGAAGAGAACTGCCAAGCAGATTTACTTGCCTTACTTGTTCAACTCCCAGACCACTTTTCCCAGGCTAAACTTACTCACTCATTTTCCCACCAGTGCTGCTGCACTCCTTCACACCTTTGACTTGACCACACACCAAGCCACTTGTGTGTGTTGTAGCTGTGTGCTGAGACTGCCAGAGACACTCCTAACCCTCCCTAGTGGAGGGGTTAACCCTAGAGGACTGGAAAGCCTTCAAATCTGGCAAACAGATGTTACTCATTTCCCTGAGTTTGGCAGACTTGAGTACATTCACTCCTCTGACACCTTTTCAGGTGCCTTGTTTGCATCCTGTCATACAAGAGAGGCAAGAAAAGATGTTTGACATCACTTTGCAAGTGACTTTGAGTCCTGAGAATCCCCTCACAAATCAAAACTGATTATGGCCCAGAGTGTATTTCACACAAAGTTGCAAATTTCCTTGCACTCTGGGGAATAACACACAAAACGGGCATTCCTCGTTCCTCAACTATGACCAAGCCATAATTGAAAGAGCTCATGCTTCACTGAAGCATCTTTTGTTAAAACAGAGAGGGGGAATGGGGAATGCTACCCCAGAACGATTACAGAAGGCATTGATGTTTTTAACTTTTTGAATTGCTCACTTACGGATCCTCACCCTCCAATTGTAAGGCATTTTGGCAACAACTCTAAGTTAAAAGTTAAACAGAAGGCCCCAGTCCTTATTAAGGACCCAGAAACAGGTAAAATTATGGGACCTTATCCTTTTGTCACATGGGGAAGAGGTTTTGTTTGTGTGCCAAGAGAAATTAGCCCAAGGTGGATCTCGGCTAAGAACTGAAACCATTCCGAGAATCCCTGAATACCTCTCCTGAGGATCCTGATCAACCTGGCACTTCCCCCATGGTTCTGCCCACTCCATCCTCACCTTTGCTCTCTCAGACTGCTGAGTCCAGAACCCCTGAGAGGCCACAATGACCCAAACCAGCTTCTACCTGACCCGGGGAGACCCATCCATCTCTCACACCACTTCCTGAGCTGTTGACTCATTCCAGAGATAGTAGAAGCCCTCACTGAAGCACAAGCCTCTCTCCAAGAAAAATGGCAGGGACAGAGTGAAAGGAGACTTAAAACTCACACATGAAAATAACCTTATTCCTTGTTTTATTTGCAGAGACTATTTTCACCAAGCGTGGACCTTGTGTTTGTGTTCTAGGTGCCAAAGAAAGCAGTACTGTGAATCAGAATACTGGCATTGGGATTGCCCACAGTGTGATCCCTTGTGCTGTTCTTTTGGTGACTGTGTTATTTGAAATTTGGTTTGTGGGAAGGAGGATAGCTAGCTTCCACAGTTGTATTTTTGGGAGTCAGAGTTGCCTTCTCTCACTGCTCCTCCTGGCAGGACTGTTTCTCGACAAGGGAGAAGTGGTCACAAAGCCACCTCTTCCAGAATGAAATGTGTGGCTTACACTAGCTCAGGCCTTAAATGAACATTGTTCCTGGCTATGACTTCCCTTGGTGAGCCTTTCCAGACTTGTTTAGTAGCCATACCTTTGGAAAAAGGTGAATGGGATGTCTTATACAATGAGACAATGCACAGGGATTGTATTGCCCCAGGTTGAATTGAGCCAGCATGGTGGTGCTATGATAAGTATCACAAAAAGAGTAACAGGCCAGCTGAGTGGTATTTTTCTGATGATAGAGGGTTAGGAATAAATAAAGTTTCTGACTTTTTTACTCTTTCCCTACCGCCTCAAAAATTGGGTATTTTTAGATCCGTGCAGCCTTTTGCATGTTTCCTTCTAAACCACACCACTAGACCTTTTGCTCTCAAGAGATTTGGCCTTGATGTTTCAGGCAGGGGAATTTATGCCAATGCTTCTGCCTGGTGTAATCACACCCTGCCCCAACCAACAGCACCTGGGATTGTCTCTGTTGGTCTGATAGAAAATACATTTTTGATATGTGGAAACAGAGCCTAGAAAGGAATACCAGGAAGTGCTGTAGGAGGTCCTTGCACTTTTGGCAATTAATCACTTTTCACTCCTTTTGAGACAATTTGCCATCTCTACACAGATTAGAGTGAGCAAAGCACAGCACACACACGTATAGCCCAGATTGTGATGATAATACTGAGTCCTAGAACCTTGGAGCCCGAGTGTTTGCCTCAACCCCTCCAGCTACAGGCATGGCACATGCCTTAAAAACTTTAAATAACCTTGGCTGTTGGCTTGCAAAATTAACTAATGCCACTAGCTCTGCTTTAAATTGCTTATTAACAGATGTTGATAGTGTGAGGCATGCCATGCTGCAGGACAGGGCCACAATAGATTTTTTGCTTTTAGCTCATGGACATGGTTGTGAAGATTTTGAAGGCTCATCCTGCATGAACATTTCTGACAACTCTTTGTCTATTCATGCTAACATACAAGCCCTTTGAGACAGCATAAGCAAATTAAAGGTAGGAGATGATAGTGATTGGCTTGGGTGATTGCTTGGAAGATAGGGACTTACTGGCTGGCTTAAACATTTAGCTAAAACGGGAATTTATATTTTAGCCATATTGTTGCTTATGATTTTCTTGCCATGTGTTTTGCAATGTGTGCAGAAACTCATTGATAAATCCAGAAAGAAAGAGAAAATTGTATTGGTAGAACAGAAAGGGGGGGTGTAGTTTTACAGCTAGAGAGCTGAGCTGGGAGCTGCTCAGCTCATGATAGAATGGATATGTTGGATATCATGGATAATGCTCTCAGCATTACAGAGAGCAGAAGTTTGAGAAAGAAATGCAGGAGACAGTGATGTGCTTGGTGCAATATGTGCTTAGCAAGACAGAACATACCTGTGTTAGTGTGTATGAGGCATTGAATCAAGCAATGTTACCTATTTACATAAATACTGTAGAGACTGAAAAGTTATATAAGCTCAGCTTTGTGGATCAATAAATGGCTTCATGTGTGAGACCCATGGAGTTCTCATCTCTTTGTCAATCACCATCAGGGGCAGGGGGAAGGGATACAATTCATCTTCTCCAGGTTTAGACATTTATTAGTAGTAACTAAATTGGCAGTAATTTACACAAAAACCAATCAGTCAGGCTCCCTGTACTTGTAGAACACAACTGGTTTGCCCCTGCTACACATCCATGGAGGTTAAAACTCATCAAACTCCAGAGGTGCTCATTTTTCTCCAGTGAAGGTGCCAGAGAACCATCTTACACTGAAACATCTTTATCAGAGGCACACACATATAAATCTTTGGAAATATGAATCCCACTAAGGCCACTAAAGCCTTAGTTTGGAAAAGAGACCAAATGCACAATTACTGAGTCAGCTGGATTCACTGAAAAACAGAATAAGACCACCTTGAGGCCCCAAAATGTAGCTGCACTTTAAATCATGAAACATCTGGGCAATGCACCACAGAAGAGGCACTGACAGAAGATTCTGGATACCTCAGTTCATGCAGGAGACACTTTTCCCTCTGGGCATTCAGTGGGAGTACCAGGGCTCACACTGTTACTACAGCTGGGAATGCCAGCTACAGGTGGCAGGAACCAACAGGTTCACTGTAGCTACTCTGGAGACACCCCAGGCCTGTGTAGTCCAATTTCAAAATAAGAGGAAAATAAATACCCCCTGTGGAGAGCTGCTTTGGGTATTAGAAACTGGCTGGTTTCAGCAATTTTTGCTTTTGGACTGAACATGAGCTTTAATGAAAACATGCTATTCTGTTCTATTCCCTTCTGAACAGCTCTGGAGAGTTTCACTATTTCAGCATGTAGATAGAAATATCTCCAGCTGGAGTATCTGTCAAAATAACTCCTGAAGCCAGTTTAACATGTATTGAAGCCACACAGCTAATGCTATACACAGATCTAGATGAGATTGAAGTTATGGCACAGTCAGTGGAAATTACATAATTTTGTATTTTTGGCTTTTGCAGGAAAGAAGGCAATGAATATTTCAAGTATTACCAAATAAAGAAAAAAAAAAATCAAATGACTCAGTGAATAAAGCAGTAATCTTGTCCGGATGATCATCAGAGCTGTGTGAAGAGCTTCTCCCAACAGGCTGGAGGAAGGAGGAAGAACATTTCCAACTACAGCTGTCACATTGAACAGCCACAGCTCCTCCAAAAACACAGCTCAGGTGCTTCAGCTCCCAGGAAAACAGTGAATAGACACACAGTAACAGACACCTACACAAGAAGCATCTGGATAAGCACCACTTAGTAAGAATATGTGAAAGGAAGCCAAAAAGAATGTCATTTGAGATGATACTCAAAAGCCTGTTGTAAAACAAACTCACTCGAAAGACAACACTGTCAGGAAAAATAGATCAATATTTAGAGTGAAAAGTGAGTTAAACCCAACTTATTTCTGTGGATTCTCTCAGATGATTAAGAAATCTGTGTCTGCCACATATAGGATGGGAATATTTTAACTGCCTGGGGAAGACCTAAAAAATAAGTTAACCTTACATGCATCACTTGTCTAGAACTGCCTCCACATCACTTTGGACAGATGTCAAGTGCCCACTGCAAGACAGAGCTTGAAAAGTCATTTAAAATGAAGCATGTCCTCATCTAAGGAGGTTTTTCCTCTTCCAAAAGGGTCTCATCTGAGCAAACCATGAAGTATTAAGTGTGTGACAGATGCTCTCAGGACATTTCCATTCCCAGGATACTATGGTACCACATTCACTGTTTTACAGCTTTCAATTAGATCTTTCCCTGTGCAATGGCACCTCAAAAATATGGCAGCAAGGACAGGTGTAACAAACACACAAGCTCAAAAAAACCTCCAAAGATAAATCATAGTTTTCAGACTTAATACGAATGCCAAGTTTTCAATTAAATGCCTTTAGAAAATGGTGCTGCTTTCCATTACTTAGCATGAATGTTTGAAGGAAGCCAAAATATTTTTGATCCAGCAGTTTCCTTAGCATGAAGATTTTTATCTTCAAGTCTGTTTTGTTCTTAAGCTGTTTGCAAAAGACCCCTTTTTGTGAAAGGTCAGCAGAATTTACCTGTTTTTCACTCAGAAGTGATTGTCACTGCCTAAATAAAAAGTCTAATCCTAACCTCTCTGAACTTACATCAAATCCCTTACTCATTTTGGTAGCTTTGTGTAAAGGCCTGTGTTGATTTCTGTACACAAAGATATTGCTTGTAACAGGATTAGGGCATTTATTGCTTAAAAAAGGTCAGCACTCCTGACTTTGAAAGATCATCATGGAAAGAGCATTTCAAAGGAATAAAAATGGATGTTGGCAACTGCAACCAATTCTGGTTTTCCAAATAAATGACTGCTGCTCCAAAAGAACAGCCCTATTCCTCATTAGAGATTATGTGGCCTCCATTCTCAGTCAACCCTGAATTTTGGTTTAAATGGGCAAATCAAAGATTGATGACTAGGAAGGATGAAGATTCAAGCTTGGAAAAAACCCCAAGTCATGCTGTTAACATCAACAGAGCAGCCAGGAAGTTTTCTGCAACTTGTCCCCCTTAGTGAATGTGCCACAGCACTGCCTGGCTTGGCACAGTCCCTCAGCCACTCCAGGCACATGACACAGGCCCACAGCACTTGTGGCACAGAGATGGAGCTGGAATGTCCCATGAATATTCCTGGACTCACAGAAATCATGACAGGAACGTCCCTTATTATGAGGCTTCTGTAAACTGCAGAGAGAAAATAACAGCAGATCCTGTTCAAAGCAGGAGTCAGGGGTTACCTGGAGGAATAGTGCTAAAAAATTCCCTTCTAATGAAAAGTGTGCCCATGGCTTTCTGAACTGCAGACCATGGCATCTGGTCACCTGCATGACACCAAGCACAAATGCAGCTTCAAACATTCCAGAAATCCAAAGAACCCTCCCAGAGCAGTTGGTTTCAGCACAGCTTACCAAGAGACTGGCTCCTGACTGGAACAGGTTGTAGGGGTAGAGGATGCGCTCGTAGTGCGCGCGGATGTGCGAGCCCACGGCTTTGCCAGGAGCAAAGCCCATCCTCGTGGCTATTTTGGTCCATTTTCTCTCCTTGCAAACGACATCAAATCCTCCTTGTTCTGCAACTAGCTAAAAAGTGAAAATAAAATGGTCATATATTTAATGGTAAAATTACCAGTGTTGGAGGAAAAAGGCAGGACAACATCCCAATTGACATTTTAAACCACAAAAATATAGATTTAAAAAACCACACATGACATCGAACTTGTTTTAAGGGAATAACTGAAATATGTAGCACATAACCTATTCAGGAATTACAAACCTGTTGAATTACTTGTGTTCCATGTGCACTCAGCTTACTCTGAGAATTTATTTGGCCACAATTTGTCACTTTGTATCCTAAGACAACTTTCTAGCACAGGACACTCAGTTCTTTTCACTGGAACATGTGCTATAAAATAAGCTCAAAAATTCTCAATAAAAACCACTCTAAACATAAAGAAGAGACAGAGACATCCTTTCAGAGAATCCCATCTCTTACTATCAATACACATAAACTTTTCCAGAAGTTTAACAAGTTTCATCCTAAAAGTAACTGGATTTCTTTTCTTCCGTATTTCTAATGGAAAAGTTTTTCCTCTCACTTCTGTCATTGTTCAGGAACTTTCTCCAATTAAGCCTAAGTTTATTCTTGACCAGTATACCCAAGTTTTAATGAAGAGCTGAAGATTTAAGATGATCTTCTAGCTCACAGGAAAACTTCCATGATAATGTATTACTTACTGTCTTTCCCTGATAATATATTCTTACTCTTACTGTCCCATTAGCTATATTAGCTTAAACAAAGGAATATTTTTTCCAGCTTAGACATACCCAAAAACTCCCCTACTGTCCCAGGAACTGAGGTAACACAGCAGCTTTTCAGAATAGTTTTTCCATAATGGTCTTACTCTGTTAAGCTGAAATAAATCCAATATCTTCCTCTCCACATGTGGAATTTTCAGTGTGCATCCTTGAAGCTCCCAAAACTTCGCAATCTGGTCCAGGAAATTCAGCTTTACACGAGTTTGGGCCTGAAAACAACCAACCAAACAAGTGAACTGCATGCTAAAAGCAGATGTAGGTTTTGTATAAGGTTTACAGCACTGCAGCCACAGCTGCTTGCCCAGCTTTGCCCTCTGCAAGAGTCATTTTGCATTTTTCCCTCTCATCATTTGAAGAAAAATAAATTCCAAGCAGATACCATTGACGGTATCTGTATCTTTCCTTGAGTCACTTTTTGTTACCTTTTACTGCACTAAGAAAAGTACTTTCAGAGAACAGGCAAAAAGTAGGTTACTACTGCTAAAAACTCCCTAAACTAGCTGCATTATCAGGATTTATTGCATTTATTACATTAAATATTGCAATAGTTTATTACTATTTGCTTTATTTGCAATAATTAGTATTTTTTTCAAAAAATAATTTAAAACTTTTTTTAATTGTCCCTTCTGACTCACAACAAAAACAGGCAGGGAAAGCCTGGCTGGTTGCACAGCAATTACCACAGTGAGATCACTGCACTGCTGCTATGTAAGAGCAGTAACTTCAATTTTGACACCTTTTCAGCACATTTTCTAATCTTAAGGTAAAAACTGGCCATGTTTGTACAGATTAGCTTGTCTGCAAACTCCAGGGAGCTCTGAACAGCTTGTGGTCACACAAATCCCTCTCTTAGCAATCCAAGCCAGCATCTGAACCCTTCCCCAGCACTTCAACCACGTCAGGGCTTTAAAAACCAAGAATCAGGAGAATAATCAGGCACAGAGTCACCATCATCCCAAATGGTACCAGCACTGAGCCAACCAGGACTCCTCACACTCCCCTTTAGTGTCAATTCATTGAAGCAGTGAATGAAAGTGCTTGTGAACAGCAAATTTCCACAAACTGAATCCAGATTTTGCAATTGTTTCTTCCAAAAGTCTGGCTATTTTTAAAGCCCTCCAAGTGTTTCATCTCTTTTCCTTTTGAAAGATGCTGTATGATGCAAACACATCTATGGTCCTGGACAGTTTAACTACTTCGAAGCACATGTGTGGAAAAGGCCGAAATTATGTTCATTTAATGAGAATTATCATTGCTTTTATGCCTGGAATGTTTCTAACCAGGTTCTAAAACAGATGAATTTCCATGCTAATTAAAAATTGTTGTTCAGGGTCCAGGGTGCTGTCAGCTCATGGCCAACTCTGGCAAACATCACCTCCCAAAAACACACAGACACATTTGGGAGCAGAAGCCCTGCTCAGCTTCCCAGTTTACCTCCAGTTCATTGAGCCTCTGGATCCTCGGTGTGAAGTGAAGCTTGTCCACATCGCACGCGAATGGAGGCTGCCAGTCCTGGAAAACAGAAGGGTTCCATCAAAAGACCAGGAAAAGGAAAGAAGTTTCTGTGACAGTGAAAAGCCAGGGGAGCCTGAAGCAGGAAAGGCCCCCAGAGCCCCCTCAGCCCACCAGAACAGGGAACTTGGCATGGAGGGGTTTGGTGGAACGTCCCAGCCTGACACCCAAATCCCTCACGGGAACACGTCCGGAGAGCAGGAACACTGAGAAACACTGAGTGAGACATTGTCTGCCCCTCAGAACACTGCACTGTGCCTCAGAATACATAATGGAACCACAAAACAAATTATATTGGGAAATGAAGGCCTGTCCTGCACTGAAAGCCTCCACAGAATCACGGAATCATTAAGGCTGGAAAAGCCCTGTAAGATCACTGAGTCCAACTTCTAACCCACCCCACCACTAACCACGTCCCCAAGTGCCACATCCACACATCTTCTGAACACTTCCAGGGATGGTGACTCCACCACTGCCCTGGGCAACCTGCACCAATGCATGACTTCTTTGGCTGCAAACACTCAGGAAGAGCTGGAATATGATCAATTAAAAAAAATATTATTCCTTTGATAAAATACCTGCAACTGAAGTGTTATTTATAAACACAACTATAAAGCTGTTTCATCTTTTAGATCTGACATCTACTGCACATGCTTGATTTGCCAATACACAACTTCACAAAACCAAATTAGATTTGATTTAAACTTGACATGAATTTATTATATATAAAGTTATCTTATTACCACTAATTACAGAATGAAGATAATGCTCAAGTGAGCTACTGACAGTGGAGTAAGACAGAGTTTTGCTTCAGAGAAAAGAAAATCTTTCTTCAGCATTGGGTGACAGAGGCAAGTAAGTCAGACCAGCATCATAAACACAGTATTTTTTATCTTAGATTTACAGAGGATATGAAAACTGGAGTTAAAACCAACCATACATGGTTTCCAAAGTAATTATCTTACAAACAAACAAGGAGCAAGATTCACCAAGAGTATGGAGAAGCTGAGGAGCAAAGAGAGCCACCAATTCATACATTTTGCCAAGCTTGCATTGACTAATCCAGACCTCAAAATTGGTAATAAAAGTTTTCTGATCCAAGGCACGTGCAGCACATCACAACTTGACTCTGCCAGTTGAAACTTACATTTGAATTGGAAATTAAGCAATGGTAGAGGGTCAGGATGACAAATTATCCAGAGAATACTCAATCCTTGACCAGTGGGACACATTTCTCGATTATTCTCCTGCTTTTAACCACAAGACTGCCTGGTGCCCAAAGATATGTTCTTGAGAAACTCGGTAACACTCACCCTGCTTTGACTGCCTATTCTCTAGCCAGAAAACCAAATGCAATGAAACCAACAGGTCTGAGGAAGAGAAATGACATTATTTTCTAATATTCTGTTGTCTGATTAATCATTTAAGGCCCTCAAGCTGTAAGATTTGAGAAGCCCAACTGGGAACAGTTGGGCAGGATTTGAAGTATTGTACTTGAGCAGGACAAATGTGACTCTCAAGCTGAACCAACTGGTTACATCATCAGTCACAACTCCTGTTGTGTGTCCCACAGACAGGGAGACAGGCACAGAGACCAGGAGGGAATGAGTGGAAATGACACACAGGACCCAGGAGACACTGGGGACTGAATTAAACTGCCCAAGGGAAAACTGTAGGGAGCTTTGATTAGGCTGAGAGTAAATGAAACCAAGAGGGCTGTGCTGCCTCTGGCTTTGCTAAGCAGCAAGCCAAGGCTCTCCCCAAGTGGACTGAGGATTACCCCAAACCAGATCCCCTAATAAGGCTCTGCAGGGGACAAGAACCAGGAATAAAATGAACAGGGCCAAGAATTCAGCTCATGTATACAATGATACCTTCTCTGAAACTGTCACCAGTCCTGGCTGCACCTCAGGGCCACCACCTGCAGTCACTGCACTGGGAAGCCAAGGGAGGAAGGGGACAGCACAGGAGACTCTTCTGGTTGGGCCACATGTCTCTGGCACAGACTGCTGCCCTGGGCAGAGCCCAGAGGAAAGCCTGCAACTGGGCACAACAGGAGGAACAGGATCCCTACCCACCCCCACAGGCTCTGGTTCATGCTCAGACTACACAAATCCAGCTCCAAGGGTGCCTAGGGCAGACACAGCCCTAATTCATGTCAGACAGCACAGAGCAGGCTGTGCAAATGAAGCAAATGAAGAAGTTTATGTGCATGATCTTACAGAAACGCCTCGTTCACAGCATGGCACCCAAAATGTCCTGTTCAGAATCAGCTGATTATCTCCATGATCTCCATGTGTCATTTATTACTGACTGGGCATGGCTGGGGACAGTCTTTCCAGTTTGGCCAAGGACAGTGGCTCTGGCAAAGCACCAGCCACCTACTGTGCTGGAAGAGCAAAATGACTCCAGACAACACAACAGGCTGGCATGACAGGCACTTCCTGCACCTGCAGCTTTGAAGTTTACCAGTGACTAAATGACCAACACACACACTGAGATGCCCTGATGGCACATCAGCTGTTTCTCAAAGATGAGCTTTGGGAACTCCATTTATTCAACTGCACTTTCAGGTGACTTTTCAGCCTAGCAGGCAGATGGGTCAAACATGTAACAGCCTTTAAAGTACTTCACTTTTAGCAAGGAGAAACTCATTGCAAGAGCTTCTGCTGGGTGATGGTAAATTGGTTTAATGAGAGGCTACACTGGATTGACTCCAGCTTCTGAGGTTTTTAAGCAGGAACCATAGAATATGCTGAGTTGGGAGGGGCCCATCTGGATCATCAAGTTCAGCTCCTGGCCTTGCACAGGACACACCAACAATCCTGCCCTGTGCCTGGGAGTGTTGCTCAAACACTTCCTGAACTCAGGCTCAGAGCTGTGACCATTCCCTGAGAGCCTGTTCAGTGCCCCAGCACCCTCTGAGGGTGGAACCTTTTCCTGATATCCAACCTAAACATCTCCCAGCTCAGCTCCAGCCATTCCCATGAGTCCTGTCACTTGTCATGAGAGGGAACAGATCAGTACCTGTCCCTCTGCTGCCCCTTATGGGGACATTGAAGACCCCAGTGAGGTCTCCCCTCAGTCTCCTCTAGGCTGAACAAACCAAGTGTGACCTCAGCTGCCCCTCCTGAGGCTTCCCCTCCAGACCCTTCACCATCTTCCCAGGATGCTCTCCAATGGCTTCATGTCTTTTTTATATTGTGGTGCTCAAAACAGCACCAAGGACTTGAGGTGAGGCTGAGCTGATGGAAATGAATTTCATATATAACATATCATATTAGATTATTATAAAACCACTCCTGGCTCTACAAACACACTACAGCATGTCCCACTGAACACAGATGTGTCAGATCACACTGTTACAGACCCACAGCCATTCACCATCTGGAGAAATGACAGCAGGTGTAGAAGGCAGTCCATCCTGACTGTCATTGAGTCATTTTAAAGTCACAACAAGTTTATTTTGGAACATCCAAACTACTCAAAGTTGATATAATCAATAAGGATAATATTTATCTTTCTCTATTCCACAGTATAGCAAGTTCCTCAAGTCCTAAACAAGGTATTTTCAACCTTTCTTTAATAAGTATTATTTACTCAACAAAAATCTTGGCCACATTTCGAAACACAAGTTACCAAGCCAAACACAACGCTCACTTGCAGCCCCATGAAAAGACATTTCTGTGTGACAGAACTGCCTTTATGCACTTGGAAAGGCAGCAGCACCACGAGAGGGAGCTTTATTGTGCAGGATTCACTTGCCAAGCTGCTGAGCCACATAAGCAGCTTTGCTGGGGAAGAGACCAGCCCCCACCCCCAGCTCTCCAGGCCCTCTTCTCTAAAGCTCATGTAAGACTTGCCCTCCCCATCCAGCTCCTCAGCAACTGGTTTGAATTCTCCTGTTTTAAAAAAATGAATAAAAAAAGTTTAAGAAGTTCACTTTTGTCTTCCAACTGCCATGCTGAGCATAAAGTACACAGAAAGCAAGAAAACATAAATTTCCTAAAAAAATCAGTTCTTACTCCACCAGGACTCCTCATCTGAAATGACTCTGCTGTGTTCTGTTGTCCATCCCTGACTGTTATAAGCCTGCAAGAGTCAAACAAAATCCTGTGCCCACCTTAGCCTGCAATTGTTACAAACCTGTCATCAAACCCAGGCAAAAATGAGACTGACTTCAAAATTCCCAACTCTTCTAGAAATTTGAGCGACAAATCTAGCCATGCAGAAGGCACACTCTAAGTATCACATTAATATTTCAAGCAGTAATGCAAACTACAAATGGTCAGCAGAAATATTTCTGTGATATTATGGATAGTCCATACTCCAGCTCCCAACTGAGCTGTTTCAGGGATATCAGGCTTCAGAGCACTGCATTTCAGCTGGCAAACCTGCACCTCACCCAAACTCACTAATTAAAATTTAACCATCCCCACCCCTATGAATTCAAGCAAACAAGAAATTACCATGTCCCTGGCAAGCTGTTCTACAAGTTAGTTGGCTTCAGCTTTTCTTCCTCCCTTATCCTCATGTCCTTTATAACCAAATCCCTTGTCTGCTGCCTGCCAAAGCAGCTATTCCTGAATCCATCCTGCAAGAAATGCTTCAAGACATTTTTCAATAAACAAATACTTTTTTCCTTCTCTTTACAGAACCAACTTTCCAGTCCTGCAAATAAAAGGTTTTTTTTCCTTGGGCTTTTTTCTGAAGTCTCTTATATTTTTTCAACATCTTTTGAAAACTGCAAGTAGCGTTTTACTTGCAGTCTCTCCCGTGTCAGACACACAAAAAAAGACAGCCCTTTCATTATTTTGCTAGACAGCAGTTCATAGTAAGATCCAAAGGAATATCTTAGCAATTCTTGCCACAGAAACACATTCATTCAGCCAACTGCAGCAATTCCCCCCTTCCTGGGATGCCCACCCTGTGAGCCTGACCTACATTCTTTGTTCCCACATCTCTGATCTTGCCTTGGCAAAGGTGTTCCATGATTGCTGCCTCCGAGAGGAGGGAGCACACTCAGTGACTCAGGAGGTCCCTTTCAGTCTCCTGGTTTTGTGACTGCATTAAAAACACACTTGGAGCTCAGATGGCAGAAATCACACAAACCCATTATCACCCGGCAGTGGGTCAGCCACAAAGCTCCTGTCTAACGGGAACTAATCCCTCTGTGACCCTGTTAAAAGCTGACATTGGTTGGGAACTCCAATCATCAGCTAACCCAGATTGTGATGAACATTCCTTCCTTGGTTATTATGAATGGGAGGAGATTTTTCCATTAAACCCCCTGAATTCCTCCTTGCCAGTAAGGGACCCTGGGTGCACTAATTCACTTTATGTGCAGAACTCTTCAAAAGAAGCCTGGTGGAGCATTTCTTATTTGAGACAAAATTGGGCTCTGTTTATTGCAGACTGGCATGGGAGAACAGACAACCACAAATGCTTTCCACTGGAGAACCACAGCCAAGGATGAGTGTACAGTGGGAGTCACCTCCCTAGATCCCAGTGTTCCTGTGCCAGCTGCACACCTGGAGAGAAATAAAGGCTCAGGTGAGCTGGAGAGGATTCTCAAGCATCAGGGCCAGCTGCTCCTTGGGAGCCAAAGGCAGAGAGGACAGAAACTACAGGGTTTGAGCCTGTAAACACAACAGGCAGCTGGGCTCACACAGGAGATGCCAGGCTCCTCTCATGGAGGCACCAGCATGCAAGGAGCAGAGACACCACCACAGGTACAGCTGGGGATGGATGGGCTGGGACCAGCAAATCCCAGATCCCCAATTCACTACAGAGCACTGACCCAGATCCCAAAACAGAGCATCCAGCAGGGCTGGGGCCAGACCCAGCCATGGGTGTCTGAGGGCTGCAGACCACAAGAGCTGCTGCCACCTCCCCTCAAGGCACAGGAATACCCATGGACAGACCTTTGCTCTGATCCCCAGCAGGTCCCTGGAGTGTGTGTGACTGGCACAGGCAGTGCACTCTGTTCCTAGGGCTGTCCCATCATCACCCTTGGGGTGAGTCCATACTCTCTTCAGAGCTGTAAGTGGCACCTTTCAAGCCTTGATTTTAGTCCCAGTGGAACTCAGATTAGCAAAAGACTTGAATTTCACAGCCATCCAGAACAGCTATGGACGATCCCACCAGCCTCAACTGTGAGCAGCTGCCCAGGGATTCCCTGCAGCTCTCACCACCACTGCCCTGGCTTTCCAAAACCTCCTCCCTGTCCAGCTGCTCAGATTCCCCATCCCAGATAAAGCACCTGCTCCCAAGGAAGAGTTTCACTAAGACACTCCCAAGGGCAACAAGGTCTTCCTGACTTCTAAAATCATTCAACCTGGTCTGGACATGGACACAGCATTTTCCCCAGCACACCTCAGACATAACCCAGTGATGGGATTGAGAGGAAACACATCCTAATGGATCCATGGCATGGTTTGCTTCCATCACTGGCAGCTCTGGTTTCAATGCTGGCCAAGGGAGCCATGTTTAGTTTTAAACTCCATTTCCAGCTATTGGCTAACTGACTACCTTAAACAAAAAAATACAGAAATTCTATCTGTTATTCTTGCCCTGTATGGAAAGTTCTGGACTAAATTGTTTCATCTTAAATTTTCAATGAGCTGAAGAGTGTGTGTTGAAAATCCCTCACTGAAGAAAATGAGGCAAGGAGAGGAAATTCTCATTGTCTTTTAAGCCCATTCCAATGCTCTTCAGATTTCTGAAGAGCAGAAATCACCCATGGTGACCACAGCAGTCCTGTGCATGACCACTGCCATTAGTAAAATGAATAATAAACTAAAAATAATTATTCTTTTGCATATTTTCTTGCTAATTAGAGATCAGTAAATAACCTACTCTGAATTTACCTAATTCCAGAACGTGACCCCTGTGATGAATATGACAAGTTCTTCATTTAAAGCCAATATTTCCTAATGACCTTTGGTAGCTGATCTATCTCTCTTTACATGAACTGAAAGCAGGGGAACAGGAAATCTCTCTTCCCCTCCCAAAACCTCATTCATTCTCGACTCCCAAATTCCCAAAAGTGGCAGACCCCCCACTTTATATCCTTTGTTTTCCCCTTCCCACTGATCCTCTCTCAAGTCAGCAATGCCCTGCCTGTTTCCTGACTCCCCTGAGCCTGGCCCCTGCTCAGCAGGACCAGTGGCTCAGGCTGGGCTCAGCAGATGTGGCAGCACCTCTGGTTTCCCCCTCTGAAGCTCACTTAGGTGCTGTAATTGAGTTATCTCTGTGTTTACTGTTTGATAAAATCAGCTGACTGAGCCTCTGTGTATTATCAAATCTGAAGGATCATCACCAGCAGCTTCCTGTTTTAGACAAAGTAACACAATCCTCTGCATTAATTCCTGGGTTAGTGGTGGTTTGTTTTATGGCTCCAGGACCAGATTGCCAGAACCCTCAGTCAAGCTGTTCCAAAACTGAATTGGTTTTTTGTTTTGTGTTTTCTTTTTCTCCATAAAAATGAAAATAAATCAAGCAACCAGCTGAATGAGAAGCCTAAGCAGACCTTAAGTGGTTTAAACAACATTTAAATCCATGTTGCTCCTCAAAATATGTCCCTGGAGGAGCAGGTCCAGTTCTCCCAAGCTCTGAGCCTTTAGGTTTCACCACTCAGGCTCTGCTAAGGTTAAATATTTCAAAATTCATTATTTCATGTGCCCAACTTTTCTGATGCTTCTCTGTGCCCTCTCTAGTTGTCAAATATTTTTAAAAGCCTCCAATGAATACAGGATCCTGAATGCAGAATTTTCTACTCTCATGCTACCACAGAGCTAAAATCCCCATTTATCACTGAGAATCTCCAGAGCTGCATGCCCTGGCTTTTCCAGAGCTCCCATTCCACCATTACCCTGCTTTTCACAGGGATCCACAGTTATTTTTCTCCACTCCTTCCTCCTCTAAGATGCTCTATGCTCCTTTGTTCCAAAGGTAAACCTTCTCACTGAGTCCTACTTAAGAGATTAGTGTTTCATAATCTCCATTCTTTATTGGGCAACTGGGATCCCTCTAAGGCAATGAGCCACCACCAGAACTCCATTCAGAACCACAGCTTTTGCTCTTCTACACTTGTAATGAAAATTACATACCCTTGCCTTGAGGTTGTGAGAGACCAGTAGAAAGGGACCCTTCATTACAAACATTCATTAGTAGTTGAAATAATTTGTGATTTGGTGTATTAATTTTGCACAATAGTAATTCTCATAATCAGAATACTGAACACAATTAATTTCTAGATTTCAGACAACAACACAACTGACTTAACCAAATACATGGTCTCATGGAAAAAATAAAACAAATTTGACCACAGCAGTGTTCATACAATTGCATTCCATACTTCCACCTTCCAAGTTCCTACCCAGGGCTATTCCAGACATTCTTCCACTCTGGAGATAGAGGGGGTCAACTCTTGTACCCAACAAAGAACTTAGACTTTAACAAAATTAATTCTCCTCATTCTCAAGTTCACCAGTATTCCAAGATTTACTGAAAACTGACAGTCAATAATTTTGACAACTCCAGAGTCAATTCCTTCAAAATTCCAGCTCTGCTAATACAGACTTTTCATCTTTAGGTGCTTGGTTCAAGTTACTTGGAAGCCTTAACAGTAATTCTCCACATTCATGTTATTTAGAGAAATGAAATTTAACCTGGATGTTCCCAATTTTCATGCTTGATCTTGGGAAAGTTATGATGTTTCTAGTACATTGTATAATACTGTGTATTTTGAAATGCATTTATATGGTAAGTAAGGCTTAAGTAATCAATATTTATTATTTCTTCATAGGAGCAAAGTAATGATGCAACAAAGTGAAGGAAGAGTCCATCTTCAAGAAAGGCTTGGAGCATTTGGTACCATTCCTGCTCCACATCACCATTAACTCTTGAAGCTAAGCTTCAGATTTGTTACTGTTTGCTTCCATTAATTACTATTAATTACCTACTTTAAAGAACAACTTCATTCTTCATTTGACCCCCCTAAATGTCCCCACTGATTTGCAGAGCTACCAGAAGCTTCTAGAATATAAGGCCACTACTTGATGTACCAAGTTTTGGAGTAAACTTAGTTTATTCCTAACTACCAGATATTGTTTAAATGAAGAAATACTACTAAAAGATGTTTTTGGTTCACAGAAGAAAATTCTGGCTACAAAATGGCACCTGATGGACTGCAAGCAATTTGTACCTCACCCCCTTTCCTGCATCCAGCTGCCCCTTCCCCCACAGATCCACAACAGACTCAAATTTAAATCTCTACTTTATGCAGCTCATTAATTACCAGGAACAACCACCACTGGAGCACTTTGCTGCCACTGGGACTCTCCTGATGCTCCACACTGCTGACAAAAAGCCACAGAGAACAGTGCCACTGAGCTGGTTATTGCTGCACCCTCCACCAGTCCTGCAGCATCTCAGAATCCCCAAATAAGAGCAAAACTCAGTCACTGGTGATGGCTGGAACAAACTGAACTGGAATGAAGGGAAGAAAACTCCTTTTGAGTGCTCAGCTGGAAACTGCCATGCAGAAACTGCACCTCCTGTTATACTCCTGGAGGTTCTTTCATCTTGTGAACATGCAGGATCACCCAGAATCCTCCCTCTTCCACCCAGATGTCTTCTGCCCATCAGCTACCTCGATTACTCCTCACCAAACAGGTCATGATTTTCCAAAGCTGCCACACAAGAAGCCACTGCAGGAGTGGTTTTCTCTGATTCCCACCTAGTGCCAGCAGGAAGGGACCAGAGAAAGCCCTGCTGCTGGTCCTTCAGAGCCCAGGGAGCTCTCCTGGGCCTGCTCCAGTGCTGGAGCATCAGAGCCAGCTCTGGAGAAAGGACTTGTCTGTGAGCAAATGGGCACCACCAGTCTCATACAACATTGTTCCATCCTGCTGCTCATATACAGAAACACAAATTCATCTGCTGATACCTACACAGCAGAGTTTCAGCTAAAATAATGCCAGCCCAACCATCAGATTTCCAATTGCTCTCTCGGCACAGATCCTGACAGCTGCTGGTGCTGCCTACCTGCTCCCCGGCACGTAACCAGACTGCGCACGCCGGCAGAGATTCCCTGGGATGCAGGGAGATCCCAACCCTCAGCCACACCAAACCGGGCATCCAGCTGGGACACACACACTGCTGTGCTAAGGGCACTGCAGTCCTTAGCTCACACGATTACAGACCCCTCGATTACACCAAAAGGAACAATAACTGAGTATTCACTGCAGCTCCTGATCGCAGGGGGAAGGCCAGGAACTACGTCAACTTAAAGGCTTTTCTGGTCGCTTTGGAAGAGCTCCCTCTATGCTCCAGGCCGCTGAACCAAGCACGCACTTCACAAGTCATCCCAGGCATTATCCAAGGCAGATAAAGCCATGGGAGCCCAGCTCTCCCAAGGCCAGGCTCCACAGAACTACCCGTGCTCAGCCCTCAGCAGCTCCAACTGTTTTCACCCTATTTCTAAATATGCTCAAAGAGCACACGGCCAGGCAGGCACAACACCTGGTGTAATATCTGGTACAATACCTGCCCCTTCAGGAAGAGGAGATGAGAGAGGCTGAAAAGGCAATTGCAATAAGTTATTCAGTCCTTTGGAGGGCTGTTGATTTATGATCTCCAAAAGATAACATCCTACAAGCATGTTTCTGATAAGGTTTTGGCTTTTTACACAAGCAGCCAAGAAACAAGGTATTTTCTTAGATGAGATGTTTCTAAAACAAATAAAAAGACACCCCCCTGAAAAACAAAAACATCCAAACAAACACCCCCCCATTCCCCCCCAGGAAACCCGACCAAACAAAAAAGCAGTTCTGGTCACAGTTGCTGCAACACTGTTAGCAACTTAAAACCCTAAAACATCTACTAAAAAATACTACAGAACTTCAGAGGTAACTCTGTAACGAGAACCATCTTACCCTCTTAACTCTGAGCATCTGGCTGCCCTGCATGAAAAGAAGCCCTGGCACATTCTACTAGGACACAAATTCAAGAGCAATCTTCACACAGCAATGGGGATTCTTGCTCCACAGAGCTGAAACCTTCCTTCCTCTCCAGCAAGATTCACATTACTCACTCTGCTACAAAAATTTCTGCCACCTCAGACACCTAAACTCAGCAAGTTACTGCTATTTTAATTCAGAAGGAAAAGGATGGACACAACAAGAGTCCCAGCAACAACCAAAACACAAAAGTGAGGAGTGTGTGTTTCTGAACATTATTTCTTTGAAGTCAAAGTCTCAGTCGCAAAACTTCAGTCTACAGAACTGTTCTGTCAGCTTCTCCCCTTGCTGGAGGAGATGTAAGCTCAGTGCCTGTTTAACATTCTGGTTGTTGCCGTCATGTTAACCCGGCTGCACCACCCCAAGACTCGCACCACGCTCCACTGAGGGGAAGAGCAATTCACTCCAAAGAGAGATGATTCACACAATCTTTAATTGGATTTTTACTTCGAGAAGCCCCTCTCCTCACCAGTGCGGGTGTTCAAACCTTTAAACAAACCAGCAATTCTGACAACACAAAACTATGGTTCTAAGATCGTCACAGGATTTTTTAGTAAATTGAGTCGACCAACAAGGGGAAATCGGAATTCAAACCCTATTTTTGAGCTAACTACACCATCGGTCGAGGTGATGATGATGAAGATGAAGGCTTACTACTTCTTCCCACTGTGGATTGCATTCTAAAATGGTGGCCATGTCTGTCTAGGCTTCAGCTCGCAGAGCCACCAGCCAAACTCACGGCTGCGGAGTTTGGTCTTGTCCAACTTGGGAAACAGTTCCCAGCGCTAAAAGTGCGCCGAGGCCGGGGAGGTCGTGGCGGGGCCGGGGGCGGCGGGGAGCGGCTCCCCCCGGCCCCACACGGCCACAATGCCAACATGGAGGGCAGCACCCCAGCACCTCCTCCGGGGCTCGGAGGGGCCGCTCCGGGCGCGGGGCCCCGGCCAACCCCGGGAGCCGGGGTGAGGCCGGGC
>VXBR01001387.1:0-14992 GCA_013400215.1 Cisticola juncidis | reverse complement strand
GGGGCGGCCCCGGCCCGGCCCCGGCCCCGCCCCCGGGCCCGAGGGACCCCGGGAGGGACCCCCGGAGGGACCCCGCACCGCCAACCGCGGCTTCCGCGGCCCCTCCGGGCACAGAGTCAGCCCCGGTACTCCCAGTCACCGGTCCAGAGCGGACCAACCCGGGTGCTGTCACATCCGACAATGAAACAAACGATTGCAACTTTTGAGACGCGCACACAATGCTTAAGGTGTAATTTTTTGTAAAACTTCACTTATCGGCTTCAAATTTCCACTAAAACTCAGAAGAGCGTCCACTGTTAACTGCCGAGGATAGAGAAGTAACAGCGAGTTCCAGGTTGGCCGGCAGGGATTCGGGCACCGGGGCCCTCTGTTAATTCACTGCACGCTGCCCCGGCAGGAACGGGCACGGAATCAGCTCCGTGTCCTGCAGCTGCTCCCACCGCACGGGAACACCTTCCCCGGGGATGGGACCAGGAGGAAGCTGGCACTCACGATTACAGGGAATCAAAGATTTGTACAAAGTGCTCAGGGCCAGTTTAGGACAAAACCTAATTCTTCTCACTTAAAAATGGAAGAAAAAAAGAAAAGTGGACACATCTTTTTTAAAGAATTTGTGCAGGTGGTGTCAAAGGGAGAGATCCTCCCCTCTGAGCTGCCCCTGCTGGAGCCTCCGTGGGGGCACGGAGAGGATCAGAACCCACACCCGGGGGCTGTGCTGGGGCTGTGGGCCGTGGCTCAGAGTAGGGCACAGGACAAGGCTCCAGCTCCAAGCCCGGCAACACAGGCTGCTCTCCATCCCATCCTGGGCCAGTGCCGGTGCCAGGCCGAGCTCTGAGCCGGCCCCAGGCAGAGCAGCACCAGCGCTCAGAGCTGAGCTCTGACAGTCCCGCCCTTGCAGGGACAGGGTGGGCCCACAGTCACACACTGATGTGGCTTCAGGAGATGGGGCAGGCTCAGCTGCTGGGAGCCCCGGAGAGTCCTCAGCCAGCAGGAGCATCTCCAGTTTCCAGGAGGCTCCTGCCCTTTCCTCCCCTGAGTTTGATCTACATCTAATAGAAGTCACTGTACCCCCTTCCTTGTACTAAAGCAAGATCAGGGAGCTTCAGCTGTAGATGTTAAATGCACCATATCTGTTTGTATTTCCATTTACACCAAGAGACCCTAAAATACAACTCACCAAATATTACCACCTGGAGAGAAAACATAGCTGGTTCATCCCCTTCCAACAGCTGGTCTGCAGCACATCCCAAACTTGTGGGGCAGGGAGGACACTACCTCTGAAACTTTGGGTCTGAGAGTCCCTGAGGGGCAGGGATGTTTGAACAAAGTGGATTATGGTGTTCCACAAATAAATCCATTTCTGCAACGATTCCCTGAGGACTCCTTTCATCAGAGCTGAAGGACCACATCCAGCAGGATTGTTTCTGCTACTTTTTGTCACATCTAAAGACCTCCCATGGGGCCGTGATGAAAAAACACTCAGACACAGGTGTTTTACTTAGGCAGTTCTGATGGAGAAGAAAAAGCACTCACTATAAAGATCTGAAGATGAGCAGAGCAGGGAGATCAAGGGATGACTCAGGAATAAAAAACAGGTACCTTGAAGGGACAGCAAAAGGGCTCAGGGGTGGATAAGATGGAGATTTAAAGTAAGCAGGAAGCCCTGGAGGGTCCGTGTATCCCAGCAGGCATCTGACTTGTCTTTCCTGCTAACCTTGCTACTTGCTAACAAAAACACTTCATCACCACAAGTGCCTACTTTTGCACGCTGCCTTCTCTGTATTTTCCCTCTGCTGTGACATCTGCAGTGTTTGTTCTGTTCAGGGGATTAGTGTGGCACAGCACTGTCTGGCTTAGAAACCCAATTCCCCAAGTAGAGGCATAAGCCTCAGGAAGGAAAGCTGATTTCCCTCAGCTGGAATGAGAGTGCAGACATTTCTTCTTCATGGTTCAGTTGACTGCCATTAATTAACACCTTTCATTAGATGGGCTTTCTCCAAGCCTGTTCCATTTGTGCTCTGAGCAGAATTCCCTCATTTGCTGCAGTTCAGTGTTAACCCAGGAGCAGCTGCAGGGGTGGCAGGGACTGAGCAGGGACAGAGAAATAAGGGAGCAGGACTCCAACACGTAGTGCAAAGGCCATCGAAAGGGGTTGGCCCAAGGTGAGGAGTGCCAA
This sequence comes from Cisticola juncidis, assembly GCA_013400215.1. Classification (NCBI taxonomy): domain Eukaryota; kingdom Metazoa; phylum Chordata; class Aves; order Passeriformes; family Cisticolidae; genus Cisticola; species Cisticola juncidis. The sequence continues at coordinate 12,816 of VXBR01001387.1, read as the reverse complement.
GGCTTCTAACTGAAGCCAAGCATTCTTCACCACATCAGGGATTTATTCTTGGCAACTCCTTCACCCCTGCCCAGCTGTGAGCTTCATGCAGAATGTGTGTCCAGAACCATTCACATCTGAGTGTCCCTTTACACTGCTGCAGCACAGCTCTCCTCACACACCGTCTGACTGCAGGAGTCTCATCAGCCTGGAGGAATATTTAGCAAATCTTTTGTGTTTTCTTGGATGGGCATCATACTGAGAACTTTCCTACTAGTGCAAACCTCCCCTTCATCCTCCTGCACCAGCCATCACCTGCGTGGAGCACCTTGTTCACACAGCCCATATTGACTTGTTTGCATTTATGTGTCTAACTCAGACACTGCAGGGAAGATCACAGAGTCCCAGACTGGTTTGGGCTGGGAGAGATTTCAAAGATGCTGTTCCACACTCTGCCATGGGCAGGACACCTTCCACTATTCTCAGGTTGCTCCAAGCCCTGGCCTTGGACACTTTGAGGATGGGGCAGCCACATCTGCTCTAGGCCAGGGCTCAGCACCCTCACAGGGAGGAATTCCTTCCCAATATTCCATCTAACACTGCCTTCTGGCACTTTGAAGCCATTCCCTTGAAAACAGTCTTTCTTCATCTTTCCTGTAGGCTCCCTTCAGGTACTGGAAGGCTACAGTTAGGTGACCCCAAAGCTTCTCTTCCCCATGCTGAACAATCCAAATTTTCTCAGCCTTTCCTCACAGGAGAGGTGCTCCATCCCTTTGATCAGCTTCATGGCCTCCTCTGGACTCACTCCAGCAGCATCACATCCTTCCTGTGCTTGGACCCCAGAGCTAGATGCAGCTCTGCAGCTGCTGGGTGTCTCATGAGAGCAGAGTAAGGAGCAGGTTAATCTTTCCCCCTTCTCTGTACCTGCCCTTGCCATTCTTGACCATCTCTCCTCTTCAGACAAAGGTTGGTTACCAGTCCCTTGACCCAACACCATCCCAGTCTGGGTCTGTTTGGTTTAATTTGGTTTAATTCTGTGTTGCAAGAGCTTCCACTGCAGCCACTTGCTCCAGCACCCACTGAGTGCTGGTGCCATCGGCCTGGCACAACAGGAACACTGAGAGGAGCACCACACCCTGGACTTCTGAGCAGACAGAAAATATCTGCTCTTGGGACACTGGAACAGCCAAGCCAACAGCTCACAGAGGCTCTGCAATGAACAACACTCAGGGAAATATGGTAACATTCCACAAGCTCCACTCCAGAATAACTCAGAACTGAGCTGGAGTAGATCTTGCCCAGGAGTGCCCTACCATGTGCAGGGACCAAGCCAAAGCTCTCATTTCATCAGCTCAGTCTGGCCTAATTAAAGCTCTACATGTTTAGAGGAGCACAGGGCAGGGAGAGATGTGCTGAGCTTCCCTGCTCTTTAAGAAAATAGGTTCCTGGGAACTAACAGATTTAGTAAGCAGAATCTCTGACAGATCAAACCAAACCAGTTTTCCTGGGCAAACCAGCAGCCTGTACAAACCTGCAACGCAGTCCAAGTGTCATCATCCAGGCTAGAGAAGGGGTTTACATTTTCCAGCTGCTCCCAGAGATGGTGATGCACATCAGTCCTTGAGAAACAGGGCTTTTAGTGACAACGCACTGTGATCTTGGGATCCAGGTCAAAATCACAGAGAATTCTGAATAGATGGGGCTCTGGACATTTATAGCATAGCTCCCAGCTCAGACACTGAGCTGGATCTTGCTCTGATGCCAGGCCAGACCGCCTGTCTCACCCTGTGCCCTGGGTAAGGCTCAGCAGCAGCACTCAGATGGGGAATGAGGTACTTTGCTGGCAACATTTGCTACAACAGAACCATTGGTTTTAATCTAGAGATGCCCCAGTATGTCTGTCTTTCCTCCATGCCCCTGTCCCTCTCTGTACTGCTCCCTGTGATCCCTCCTGCACTCCAGGGGAGCCAGGGAGCCCCAGCAGCTCTGAACTCCTCAGGCTGGAGATGTTAGCACAGGAAACCCTGCTGAGGGGCCTGCAGAGGGGGCAGGCAGGAAACCTGAGCTCGGCTGTGCGCTGGAACCGAGGAGGACAGAAGTCCCCCAGCTGCACACAGGTCCAGTGGGGACTGTCAGCAGCCAGGTAAGAACAGCTGCTGAGCATGTGGAGCCAATATGGAAGCTCCCCTGAAGTTGTGCAACTGCCTTCAGCATTACTTTTATTAATAAAATTCTCTAAGTCTCTTCCCCTATCATTAGCTGCTATTAAAGCTGAGTAAAGCCTTACTCCAAATCCTTGCCCAGACTACCCCAGGAACAATGATAAGCAAACCACAGCTGCTGGCAGTGCTGGAAAGGCAGAGCTGAGGTGGTTTCACACGCCTCACCTTGCTCTGGGGCTGACTCACACTCAAGGGCTGTCCCTTCCTGTGCTTCATGTAGTGACAGCAGTGTGGGACAGTGTGGGACACAAGCTGCAGGACAGGCAGCAGGTGGGATTCCCATGGTGTGGAGGCTGACAAGGGACCTGTCACCAGTGTAGCACTGACAGGCACTGAGGGTGAGGCTTTGAAGTTCATTATCTAAAGGCAGGTGACTAAAATAGGTCAGAGTAACCTCACCCAACCCCCTCCTTGCTGCTCTGCACCTACGGTAAAGGGAGCCCCAGGCCTCAACGCTTGAGAAAGTGAAGCCGTGGCAACAACAGAGCAACTTGGGAAACACAATTTGCCACAATGTACAAACCCACAAAGCCTATCTCTTTTTTTTCTTACAAAAAACACTAACTGAGACACGAAAATGCAGCTTCTCTGCCCCAGGCCCTTGGTTGCAGTGAAACAAAACACCATCAGGACTGGTCCCCCAGGAGGAGCTGAACTCAGCTGTGGTTTCTGCCAGGGCAACAGCAGCAGCAGGAAACCTGCACACAACTCAGCACTGTGCCCTGTGCCAGCCCTACACAGCCTCTGTCACCGTGTGTGCCACCTCAGATAAACCCCTGCCCCTCCCACTGTGCCGTGACACCCCCGGGCCCAGGCAAGGAGAGAAGCTGGTTCTGCAGAAAATGTCTAATTAGCAAAACTTGTTCCTAGTCAGGCTTCCTGCCTCTCTACAGCAGAAATCCCCATGGGTTACCCAGAAATGCTCCAGGACTCGTGTTCAGTGTCATTAAAGCAAAAAGGACACTTCATGAGCTTGGGCAGTGGCACAGGATTCAGGGATCCCTGTACCTGGGTACCTGCACCTACATTCCAGAGTGATTTACACTCTCAAACTCTCCCACCAAGCTATGAGCCAAATTTCAATCTCCAAGTACACACAAAGCCATCTAAGCACCTGTAGATCACTTCAAATACACTAAAAATTTACAGTCCAAGGCTGAACATACAAGCAGTTGTGTCTTAAAACCCAAATTAAATCCTTTATCATTCACTGATAAAGAGCCATAGAAAAACTGCTCCTAAAAGGGATTTAAAAGTGCAGAAATAGTTGCTGATCACTTAAGTACAACTGAGAATGTACAAGAGCTACAGGAATTAAGGCAGAGGAGATATTTCAGTCAATGCTGATGACAAAGGTGACAATGTCAGTAAAGCAAAGGTGTCAAGAACCCACATGAATCATACTGAGTATGGGGGATGGCACACAGCTTAAAAGCAGCTGGGGAGCCAGCAGCCATTCAAAGGGGAAAGGGTAGCATTAAACAACCTGGCAATAGAAACAATCTAGGAGCTTTACAGTCAAAAAATTAGGCTTCCAAATGCAGAGTTCTGAGGGAGTTTCACAAAGGAATCTTGGCTGTCTTCATACCTGGAACCACACACATCTGAGGAAGATGATGTAAAAAAATGAAAGTCTCCACAAGACATTAGAGCATCTTTCACAAGGAAGTACCAAGATTAAACAAGAAAAGCCTTTAGTGACTACAATTACAACAGTAAGGATTACTCTTGATCTACCAGCACCTACAATTAGCAAAAAAAAAAAAAAAAAAAAAGGGTGAATCAGCACACAGGTGCTTCAGAGAAGTGCCTGCACTGATCATGTATGAGTTTTTAATACAAGCAGTCCAAAGTAAATACAGACTAAACCAGTGTGAGGTCAAGCTGCCCCCCTAAGCCTCAACAGGCAGATCCAACACATGCAGACACTCAGCAGACATTAAGGACTTGCAGGCAGTGACAGTAACAAAGCCAGTGCACATCTGCTCTAGTAGACAGAGCTGGACCAAAACACTCTGCTACGACCTGCAACAGCAGGGAACAAGCACAGAAACAGGCACAGAGTTTGAGAACACAGAGAGGAAGATAAACACTGAACACAGCAACAAGTAAAACAAGAAACAGGAGTACTCTGCTTGGAAGTGGCAGTAACTTGCTGGAATGGTGAGGGAAGTTAGGGAATAGGAACCCCCATCTCTGGGTGCCACATGTTCACTGCAAGGCATTAACACCAGATTCAAAAGCATTTGTGGACAATGGCAGAAACTGCTCTGTAACACACTGAGACGTGACTGAGACACTTGCATGCATGCATGGGCTCTGCTTCCACGCAAACACACCACAGAAGTTGTGAAGAAAAAAGGCAAAACCCATCCTGACCCACTCAGCAGGGAACAGTGGAGCCTCTGGTGCCACAGCAGCTGTAGCTGAGCCCCAGTACCCCACAGCTCCCTGCTCCTGCACCCTGGTCCTACACTGAGCTCAGGGGAGCAAAAGAAAACTGGGCCCTTCTTGCAGGAAGGGATTTTTTTTCCAACTTAAAGCTTAGTGCCAAGGGCAGTGTTAAGAGTAAAAACATTATTGCATAGGTGAGACAAGAGGGACAGTAATAGTCAGCAGGTATGATATATAGATAGATAAGTATAGATATTTAATATATACACATATATTAAAAGGTAACTCAGCATAGGGCATTTCNGAACTGAGATAATGCCCCTGCCAGGGAGGCCTGGCAGAGCTGAGACAGAACTGAGATAATGCCCCTGCCAGGGAGGCCTGGCAGAGCTGAGACAGAACTGAGATAATGCCCCTGCCAGGGAGGCCTGGCAGAGCTGAGACAGAACTGAGATAATGCCCCTGCCAGGGAGGCCTGGCAGAGCTGAGACAGAACTGAGATAATGCCCCTGCCAGGGAGGCCTGGCAGAGCTGAGACAGAACTGAGATAATGCCCCTGCCAGGGAGGCCTGGCAGAGCTGAGACAGAACTGAGATAATGCCCCTGCCAGGGAGGCCTGGCAGAGCTGGGACAGAACTGAGATAATGAAGAATAAACAACCTTGGAAACGGCACTGGGGACTCAGCTTGTCTGCTCTGGCTCTGGTGTGAAACACTCAGGGCAGAGAGAAGATGAAAAACCTGATTACCCCGGGGAACAGCAACCCCGAGGAGAATCTCAGGGAACAGAAACTCTGAGAGGCATTGCTGTGGTAACTTGTGCAGAACTGCACAGAATCAACTCCAGAACTGCTGGATGACAGCACCAGGCTCAGTGTGGGACATATCAATCTCCTGAGAACACTGCACACCAGCAGCAGCCACCCAAGGCAGGTTCCACAACAGGTTTGGAAATAACTGAAAAGCCACAAAGATCCCCACCCTCAGCAGAACAAGTGAAGTGCAGCTTTTGCAAGTGGTGGTGAGGTAAGAGCATGAAATGCATTTGACAGTTGCAGCCACAGAGCTCTAACAACAGGAAAAGCAACACAAAGATGTGAAAGGTCTTTGCAGCCTTCTTGAAGAGCATTCCCTGGAATTCCTCCCTAATTTGAAGCTCTGCAGGAAGTCCCTCACAGCAGCCACCTCTGAAACAGGAACTGGAACGCTGACAGCCAATAACCTCAGGAGTTCTTGTCCTGGAGAAAGGACAGATGAAAACTGCAGGGTAAAAATCACAGAAACATTGAGACTGGAAAAAATCAGAGTCCAACTATTCCCCCAGTACTGCCATGTTTACCACTAAACCATGTCCCCAAATGCCAAATCCTAAGTTTTGTGAACACTTCCAGAGATGGTGACTCTACCACTACCCTGGGCAGCTGTGCCAGTGTTGGACCACCCTTTTGGGAAGATGTTTTCCCTAATACTTAATCTAACTCTGCCCAGTACAACTTGAGGTCATTTCCTCTTCTCCTGTGCCTTGTCCACTGAGAGCAGAATCTGACCCCATCCTGGCTGCCCTCTCCTGTCAGATTTGTGCAGACAGGTCCTGCCTGAGCCTCCTTTTCTCCAGGCTGAACCCTCCCAGCTGCTTCTGAGCCAAGTCTCATTAAGTTTGAGCCATTTTAGACAGAAGAATTTGTCCCAGTTTAAGCCTTCTGAAGTCAAACAAGTTCTGGACTTGACAACAGGCACTTAGCATTAAGTCAGTTTTCTAACTTCAGAATGGACAGAAAAACTCCACTTCTGCCTTTTACCTTTTTTCTCCTAATCCCCTTGATATTGCAAAAGGATACCAGCACACCTAGCTCAGGCTACAGGCAACTCTAACAGACACAGTGCTTGGAAAAGTCAATCTGACCCACCAAACAACAGGCAGAGTTTGGGAGTTCCAGAATGCACAAATACCTGTGTCTGACCTGGTGGATGCAGTGTCCCAGCAGCAGAGAAAGGTCTGCAGAGAGAGCCCAGCAGCAGCACCTCACCATTTCAATCCAGAATTATTGAGAGATAAAAGAGCTGCAGCTTAGAAGAAGCCACAAACAGGCCCTTAGCACAGCGTGCTGGGAATTCAACATCACCCATCCCCTCCCCAGGGGAGCAGAAATGCCTGATGCAATGTTTGGGGCAGCCTTTCTGATCAGATCCACATGGACACCAGCCTCAAAGTCATCTGCAACATCTTTTTCAACTTCTCCCTTAACATCTGATCTCCAGTCCCAATCCTATAAAGTGAATTTTGAAATTCCTGCCTGTGATCAGGACTTGTTTCCCACTTTTTGAAACTTCCAAAGAAAGGCTTAAACCCTTGCTCCTCCATCACCTTTGCAGCTGATGTATCAAAATCACAGCTGCACAAATTGAGAGACCACTCACACACTTGTGTCACACAGAAGTCTAGAATAATTCTTAAAGCTAAGATGAGCACATCCAGTGGGCTGCAATGCTTCATTTTAAAGGGACTCAGATCCATCTCCTTTTTTCTCATAAAGAGTAATTAGTTTGGGACTTCCCAAGTCTCTCTGAATTTCTAATCAGCTGTTCAGTATTGGAAAAAAGTAATTCCTGAATATTTCTGGAATGTTTTCTGGATCTTCAAACTTAGTATTTACAGCTATTGTTTTCTAGGAAACATTTGCAAAGAAGAATTTAACTTTTTGTGCCCAGGTACTCCAAGATCCTGACACAGACCAGGGAAAACAAAATAATGCTGCAAAAAAAGTGGGAAGCCTGCTCCTGGAAAGATGGCTGGAAGGTTGAGAAAGCAGGGTGGTATCTCAAAATCTAAAAATATCCCTACACAACTCAACATGTTTTATATCACATGAAGTGGCCATGCAAAGGAGGGTCTGCAGAAAGCCACAGAAGGGGGACATGGCAGCAGAAAGATGGAGAGCAGGGTTTAACTGATTCAATTCACTGAAAAGCTCCACAGACAGCACCATTCCTCATGTGACTCTTGCCCCCTTTTTTTAAATTTAGTATCCTGGTATTCTCAGCCAACACCTACAAAACTTTCATAGCAATGTAATTTTTCCCACTTCATCATGCTCTCATTCCTCTCCCCATTAACAGCCAGTTCAGACTCCACATCTTTAATCTACTTGCCTGGCTTTTAGGAGAAATCTGTAGATCAAAGTCTCTGCACAGCCTGGAAGTTACACTGTTAGTCCTCCTTCTAGTTGAAACCCAAATAAAGCAAAGGGATTAATCATTATCACCTCCCCAACACACAGAAACCCCTACAGCCCTTCCAGGGAGTTCTGTGATATGATGGAAAATTCTTCTTCAGCTCTTTACTGCTGAATTTACTTATAAGTCCTTGTTTCTGGAGTTCAAAAGAAAATGCTTTTTTATTTGAAGTAATTCTTTATAAACATGACAAAACAGGCAAGATCAGGAGTCACCTAATGCAGTATCTTTTTCATTACACAAGACTCTGTGTTTTTCCAGCCATAGCAGCTCACAGCTCCTATCCAGGCTATGGCATCTCCACATTCAGTACCAGACTAGTTTTTCTTCCTAAACTTTTAAGAGTTATAGAAAAAATGTGATTTCAAAGGTAGTTCTGAGAGGGCAGTGAGGTCCTGGCACAGGGTCCCCCATCCCTGAAGTGTTCAAGGCCAGGTTGGGCAGGGCTTGGAGCAACCTGGGATAGTGGAAGGTGTCCCTGCCCATGGTAGGAATGGGGCTGGGTGAGCTTTAAGGTCCTTTCCAACCCAAACCACTCTGTGATTGACAAAAACCTCCAAAAATAACTGGAATCTGCAGTTGCTACAAAACTCCAGCAAGGCCAGTGAAAAACCCACCCCACAGCACTGAAATAGCTCTGCACTATAAATAGTGACCACTGCAGCTTTGTTTCTGTGCAGGATCTCCTACACACAGGAAACCATGGCCTGGTGCAAAGGCAGACGGGTTTGTCTGGCAGAACAGAGGCACTGGAGCCCAGGGGCAGTGGGCAAAGGGCAGCACTGCTGCAGCACTGCTGCAGCACTGCTGCAGCTCTCCAGCTCTTTGCTGTTACATGTTCACAGCAACCAGACTGCAAAGCAGACTCAGTACAGAACAACACCAGCCTGCCTTGTCTTGGGGAATTTGCCACAGTGGAGAGGAGGATGCTGACAGGAATGCCAGCAGGCCTAGAAAGGCTGAAGGCCTGGGACAAAACAACCAAAAATTGTACAAACATGCTCCTGTAAGTGGGCATAAAGTAATGGAATGAGTGAATGGGTGAACGTTACCCATTTGATGAATTTTAAGTATCTGAGGCACAGAAGTTTTTTCTGGTATTACTTGAGATCAGTTTATCTGTAGGAAGGAGGTAGAGGCATGTAAAGCTGTGGGCTTATGTTACCTCTGCTGCCCAAATGAGATTTTTATCATACAATTACACTGTGGCATGCTTACTATAGAAATTGGAAATGTACTTAATTATATATATAATACAGATATTAGCACATTAAAGGGGATTTGGATTGCTTTTTCAGAGAGCAGAGTGGGTGGAAATCAAATTGTGCTGCATTGCATTCTCCTGGAACAGCACCAGAACCATCCTAGAACAGATCTTGGAGATAACACCAGAATTTACAGCAAAGTTCACAGTGACCGCCAGGGCTCCAACTCATCTCCTCCTCCACCTCATGACTCACACAAGTTATTCTATCAGGTGAGAGCTATTAATTGCCATTCTCAATACTGGAGAAAGCTGTGTCACCACACAGGTAAAGATATATTTAGTTACCACTAGATAATGCTTGCATTTCTGCCAGTGCAAACAGGCACATGACTGTGCAAAGCTCAAGTATGGGCATTTCTTATCAAAGAAAACAACAAAGTACAGAATTAGAGAAAGGTTTTCAGAGTGCAAAGCAAGAAATTTCTGTAAGGTAACAGTTAACATCAACCTCTGCAAGTTTCAGAAGTTCACACTCTTACACTCAAATTTTAATTCAGTGCAAGATCTCCTCTGCATTTCAGGAAGTGGATGAACCACACATTTGCTAATTCAACCATAGAGTCAGTAATTAGAACATGTTTAAGGATTTCTGCAGCTCACTGAAGCAAGAGCAGTTTTAGCAGGATTTTCCTGCTGTAATTATCTTGGCTTCATATCTGAGAAAAACCCTATCTTATCTTAGCTCAGCATGCTCATGCCTTCAGAGAGCAGCTGCCCACTAGCTAAAGCAACAGGGTTTCTTAATACTAAGATGATGAAGTTTCAAGTATGATGTAGGCTGAAAATGTATAATCTGTTTTCTGCATCAGTCCCAGGTGACAGCATCTCTTGTGAAACCTTCCACCCCTCATATTGCAGATTACATCTTCTCTAAGTAACATTACGTGTTACTTTTAAAAATTAAAAGCATTATGCTTCTCATCTAATGCCTAGGATGGGATTCCCAGGTTTTCAGAGCCCAGCATTCCATATGCATAAGGATTTTACATGGCTGCTGAGAGCCCTGCACAGCCTCATCACTGAGGATACATGGCTGGATAAAACAGACACACCACAAGCCAATTCCCACTGCAGAGGAAGTGGCCTCAATACAAGTAATCCACCAGTGCAGTGAAAACCAGACACATGCAGGAAAGAGTAGGCTAGGCTTCAATGAAGCCAAATTCCTCACAGAAAAGCCACATGACTGGTAAAAAATCCCACTCAAGGCCAGTTCAGAAACCCCCAATTCCAACACAACTTCCAAAGGAAATCTTGCTGCTGTGCTCATGGCACAGAGCACTCTCCATGATCTGCTGGCCATACAGGATCTACAGGGTGAAAATCTGCAAGGCATCAAACAGCCCTGTGCCCATTTCTCCCTGGGCACTGCCATCCCAGTAAAACCGGAATGCTTGCTGACATGGAGTCGTTCTGACTGGAATGAATGTGTCTGTCCCTGGGCCCCACCAAACACATTTGCTTAATCAACCAGTAAGCAGGAAAATATGTTAATCAACAGGACTTCAAATTCATCAGTTATGTCTACCCTGGAACAGAAAACCACAAGCAAAAACAAATGAGAAACTCACTGCAACACTGGCCATGCTTAGCTGTGCTGAATGGCAGGAGGTGTGATTGCCACACATCCTGCACAACAGCAGGGCTGACTGAGACAACATCGAGGTGATAAAGCACACTGCCTCTTCTCATCTTTGTAAAATTGGTAACTTCCAGATCCATGAATTTCAAATCAGATTGACTCAGTACAAGGGCTGAAAAACCAGAGTTGATGCAGGGCAAAGGGAGCCAAAGCAATTCCAGGTCAGCTCTCACAAACCAGGCAGTTCTGGGACCTTCCATCAACAGCAGCAGCCTGTCACTCCAAATTACAAGTGACAGTCCCACCTAGAACAAGTCCAGCCAAATGGGCCCAGGAAAAGGGCCCCACTTTGTGAGGATGTCAGATACTGCAGCATTGCCTGAGCACTGGGGCTTCCATGCAGAACAGAGCTCAGGAATGTCACACACACCAGCTGAGACCCCTGCCAGGCAGGTGTGCACATCTGCAACAGGCTTGGCCTGAATCACCCTCTGCTATTAAACCAGAAGGAATATGAATAAGTTTGAAATTAGATGGGGAAAATTCTCCAGCCCAAATCTCATCTTGGAGTCAGACTTTGGTATCCTGTAATCACATTCAGTATTCAAGCATCATCTCAAGATTTAACTATTCCACCTTTGGCATTGCTGAGGGGGAGATTCCTCAGTCACCCAGTTCTACAAGGTATTTGTTTTGTGAAGTTATTTGTTTTGTGTTTCACTGTGTGCCCAGGCCCCCACTCAGTCCATGCAGGTTTCAGGCACAGGCTGTTCACATCTGAAGATAAACCTGATTAGCCAAATCCTCTCCTGTTCCATCAGCTTACACAGAAGGATGGCAGTATCCATATCTGAACCCATGGAATAATTACATCTGCAAAAGACTTATTTTAGGCAAAACTAACGTGTTTAGCTGTGGTCAGTTAACCTAGAGATTTTTCTCCAGACAGCATCAGGCAAAGTCTGACTAGAGAGCTGCAGACAGGGACTCCAGTTCCTTCTGTGGGAGGGCACAGCAATACAAGGACAACCACAGCTCAGGTTCTGGCTACAGTGGCAGGTTCATCATTCTCTGGCACACCCTTCCTGATCATCTCTTCCCCATCCAGGTCACTGCTTTTCCAAGTTACTGGCCCTTGCTAAGTCTAAGAATAGGAGACAACTAACCCTTTGGAAGGTCTTGCATCTTTTATGGGTAACACATTTCCTTTTGCCTCTTGTGACACCAGCTCTAGAGTCTTGGAAAAAATATACCTAATACCTTCCAGAAAAAGCTTCAGCTCATTCTAGTTTCATGTTCTGGGCACTAAGAGCTCTCCAAATAGCAATGCCTTAAGGACAAAAACTGACTGAACTACAGCATATTTATTTTATTCAGCTACCTTCTTTAGAAAGGAATTCCACCTCTTGGACTGCTGACTGCATGCAGTTAATGAGTGCACATAGTGTTTGGACACTACCAAAGTTCTTGATTTAAGAAGTTTATTCCAATCAGTTGACATGATTTACATTGCTACTAAAGAGGCAGTAAAATGGCAAAAGTTTGCAATTCATTGTTGGATTTAGTATTCTTCACCTTCATCTTCTCCATCCATCGAGTCTGTGCCCACTTCTTCATAATCTTTCTCAAGTGCAGCCAAATCTTCCCGAGCCTCCGAGAACTCCCCCTCCTCCATCCCTTCTCCAACATACCAGTGAACAAAGGCACGTTTGGCATACATCAGGTCAAACTTGTGGTCCAGGCGGGCCCAGGCCTCGGCGATGGCCGTGGTGTTGCTCAGCATGCAGACTGCCCGCTGCACTTTGGCCAGGTCACCCCCAGGAACCACTGTGGGGGGCTGGTAATTGATGCCAACCTATAGGAGATGTGGAAGAGATCGTGAGTTTCTTTGTGGTGTTTGACAATGACAATAATTGAGATCAGACAACAGGAGTTGATTAAAATGTGTCCCAAACCGGCCGTGTCACACACCGGCCGATTGAAACGTGGCCCAAAGCGGCCGACTGAAACGTGGCCCAAAGCGGCCGACTGAAACGTGGCCCAAAGCGGCCGACTGAAACGTGGCCCAAAGCGGCCGGTTGAAACGTGGCCCAAACCGGCCGGTTGAAATGTGGCCCAAACCGGACGATTGAAATGTGG
>VXBR01001385.1:1072755-1092768 GCA_013400215.1 Cisticola juncidis | reverse complement strand
TATTTATTAAATATTTATTAAATTTATGAAATATATATTTATATATTTCATAAATTGCATATGATTTTCTAAAGCAAAGGAAGTTGTCAAGGATGTTTTCTGCTACAGAAAAACACACAGCAATCTAAAAAATATGTATTTACCATATCAAATATTAATTTTTAAAACTGGAAGTAAATGGGCTTTCTCTAATCTGCAAATATTTTTCATCAGGAAAGTTTATGAAGACAGACTAAATCTTGACAGACTAAATCTTGAAGTTTATATATCCTATCAATTTGCTTTAGGCAATGATAAAATCTCTATATAAGGCTATCAGAAATTATTTGGAGATAATTGCTTATGACTTAATGATGATCTCTGCAAACTGAGACTCCAGGCATCTGTTACGTTTTGCCACACTGTCAGCCATCTTGATCAACAGATTTGAAAACTCAGAAACTTGCACAGCTTTGAGAAAACAGTGACAGACCCAAATTTTGTGAGATGGTCTGTGTGGAAGTGGAACATTTAGCCTGAACACTTTGTCAAAACCCAACAAAATAGATTAAAAAAAAATCTGCTCTCTTACTGAGCCCTATTAATATTTCATTAAAAACTGACTTGGTGGAATCTTAGTCAAACTGTCTGCAACTACTCCCATATCATCCAAATCCAGATTAAATCTTGACAGAAGAGTCAGACCTGTGCCCAGGTAAAATTGTGCTGGGTAGCTTTTGGCACCTTCAAGGCTACTGCTTTCTCCACCAGTCCTGAAGCTGGGACACAGCACAGGTTACTCAGCTGAAACCTCAGCTGCAGTGGAGTGCATAATGAATGCTAAAGGGCTCAAGGAAATAAACAAAGGATAAGGGGTCCTTTGTTCTGCTGTAACTCTCAATCATTTGTAAGGAGTTTAATTCTGACTGATTTTCTCTTGATATCGTGTTTGCATGTTTTCAACATTGTCTATGCTAGTGAGCTTTTAAATCAGTAGTGGACAATATTCTACTGAAGTCGAATGCTTATCCTGCATTTTTCAAGTTATTATATGCAACTTGCAGAAGGATTTATTTTGTTAACTCTCCCAAGTGCATAAATATCATTAATGACTAATGGTTCCCTCTACTAGACTACTGACTTAATACTGACCTACTGACCATCTTTTCTTCATCTTAAACAGTAATATTTTTATTTTTGTGTCTTCCTGCCACCCCAATGGAAAATATTTTCATATCCAAAACCTTTTTTGACCTCTCTTGCAAAACACAGAATTACTTGAGGAGTCTGAAGCTCAGCATTTGCAGAGTTCTGTCACTTTCAACAAAATCTGCCCTGACTAGTCATATCAACAGAAGTGCCTTTGTGATGCATATTTGATATAAAATACAAAGACATAAATTGCAAAATACAGAAATTAATATAAGATATAAAATGCTATCTGTATATGTATATATGTATATAAATATATTCATATATACATACACATATATGTATATATGTATATGTATTTTATGCATATAAAATGCTATATGTATAGATATAATTATATTGCCTGAAATAATTATTTTGCCTGAAATGCTAAGCAGTTGTATATCTTCTTGCTTTAAAACAAAGACAACTTTTCAAACTAGACAACTTTTCAACAAATTCAAACTAGACAACTTTTTCTCAGTTTTACATGACTCAATCAACTCCCTAAAGAGATGAGTGATCCTGTGTTAAGTTCTGGCCACTGGCAGAGTGGTATGATTTGTTATGTTACTTTCTGCACTCTCTTTAATTTCTAATTTTGCCACCTTATAGATATTCACTACTTAATGGGACTTTTTAATATACATATATTAGCACTGCTCATGTTTTGAGGTTTAATGTCATTTTAGTCCAAGGAGATGACCCAGGGATTCTCATTCCATGGTATTTTATTAGCTCCTATGAAGAACATCTCTGTCATTGAAAACAGTGTTGTGCTACTTGTGTTCAAATTTGTCTGTGTTATTATATTCAAATTGTCTTTTCTCACACAGGACTCATAGATCCCAAGTGTTTTCTTTTGAAGAAGAAGGAAATTGTTAAATTTCTAAATGGTTATATTCCCTTCAGTGTTTGTTATTTGTGTTCATTGTTTCAACCATGGCTGTCCACTAAACATGTCCCAGACATTGTGCTCTCACATCAAATTAGGTGGAGACACACCCTTTATTGTTGATAGTGAAAACTGACCCAGTTGACATTGTCAGTTTTGAAATACACTTGGCTTCCTAATCTATTAGAATTCTGCTCATTTTTGTATACAATGTAAATTTCTTAGAACTATAGTTTTGATGTACACAAATAAACCTTTTATATGGATGGGTCATGACATAGGGGAAGAATTTGTTTTATGGTGTATTGCTTAGATCATTAAATTTTGTGAAGGACTCTATAACTTAACAGAAAAAAAAAAGTGTAAAATGTCTAAAATTTGGCAGACCTTTAACAGGAAATCAAATTTCCCTTTTCCCTTTTTTTTTTTTTGTGGATGAGAATAACCAGATACCAAACACAGCTCACAGGGTAGGCTAAATCTCAGGCAGGCAAAGCCTTTAAATCTGGGCAACAATCTAGGTAGATGCAAGAATCATTGTCTGAAAGAAATAAATGAGATTAGACTGAATGACCATTGTGATTCCTTTTAAACTCACCTATCCAAGAAAATAAAATCAGTGTCTCTGACTGTTTGTGGCAATTTGGTCTGTCACATTCTGTACATTATCTTGAGACAAATAAAGCCACAGGAAGAAAAATAGGAAGCCAATATTTGGAGTAGAAAATGCAACAGATGTTAAAATGTTAATATCCAGTTATACGCCTGCATGTACAATATATGCCAAATCTTCAAGAATCCAGACACTTGAATTTTTAGTGATTCAACATAGGACTTTTTCAAAATAAAGCTCAAAGTTCTTTTAGATAATCCAATAAAAAGGACAAAGCTTCCAAACTAAATCTGATGTTTGGCCCTCTCTTCACTCTGGTGGGTATCTAATGTCGTGCTCTAGATACCCACACTCCTTTGAAGTATCTGAAAAACTTTGCTTAGCTCAGAGAGGTACAAGTACTGCTATTTGCACTGTCATTATGATGCCATATAAATGGTCTAGTCATGGTTCAACACACTGTTTGATTTGTCAATGGCATGATCATGTAAAGCAAGGAGTTAGTTTGAATTTAGCAAATCTATCAACAGTATGACTTTTTACACCTGCATAGGTTTGAGAAATGAGTAAATGCTACAAAAGCTTTAATCCTGTTATTACTTAAATTTTCAGTTCTGTGGTCAAAATTAGAAGTCATGTCTCAAAACTGCATCTGTGAACTTGTTTTGAGAGCTTCTGAAGTATTACAAAAGTCCAAAGCACTTTGAGTTCTATCCATAAGCAGAAGAACCATTCCTTCTATCTCCTTGCCTAATTCACATCTGCCCCAGAACAGCTAGATGTGAAATGTTGCATTAAGTAGATTAAGTGACTTGTCTCCTCTTACTGAACTCTGGAGCCACAATTGGTCTTGGCAGCTGCCCCTGAGTGCTGCCCACATCTCAACTTTCAGAATCCCAGAGGGGCAGCTCACCCTCTATAGCAGCTATTCTAGACAGTCTTTGTGGGAGGCAGTGTGTTAAAGAGGACAGAACTCTTCAGACCTCACCATCCACCACACCTGGGCTGGTGACTGGTCACAAGATAGGTCACAACCAAGCTGCTACTGCAACTGCATCTTCTGCAGCAAGAAACAGGTAAGCAAAGTTGGGCTATTTTTTAACGTCATCGTTCCCCTTCCCCCAGGCTTCCAGGCCCCACTGGAAGATAAAATAGATGGTGGTTTTTGTTTCCAGGATTGTTAGGTGGTCCTATTGGTAAACAGTTGAGAAATGCCATTTAGTGTATTTGGAACTGTTACTATCAAACCTATTTGCTGGTAAGATGCACAGCTGTTGCTGGAAGCAGGTAGGGTGACCAAGAGATACAAACTTTAAAAAACCTACTTTCTTCAGAGGAATAACCAAAGAAGTAGATCAGGAAAAAGAGAACAGGCTTAAATGAAATAAAGAATGATGAAATATATGCTTTAAACACATAATTGGCTGGGTTGCATGAAGAATTTTAAATGTTGCCTACCCTAGTCACGCTTAACAGTTGGCCCATCTTTTTCTATGAATGTTTTCTCAGTTATTTAATGGTTTTTACTTTCTCCTTTTTGGTTTGTCAGCACTGATATTGACCCAGCCTATTCACCTTCCACCTGTTGTCTTAAATTGCTTATCTAGGAACCAGGTCTCATCAGATATTCGTGCCACACCCAGCATTGTAGTGTAAGGACCTAAACCAAATTGTGAATAAATAAAATATGGATTCTGCTCATGTCTCTAGTCATGTTCAGGGGTGAGGGAAGGTCAACATAAAATCTAATTTCTACCTGAATTACTCCTTAAAAAAAGCATCTTCTTTAATAGTACTAAGATTTTGTGCTTAATTTTAAAGTTATAGCTGTAAATATTTCCATTAAATTCTATACTGGGCCTTAAATTTATGGTCTTTGTAAAAGAAAGGGATTTTTAAACTATGCTTTTATCTTTCAGTGGTGGTTTTGAGATATGAAACCATCCTTGCTGTCAATAGGTGTAGTTAAAAAAAAAATTGCAGAAAGGGGAATCATAAAGGTTATTTTGATGAAGAAAGCAAAATAAGGATCCTGGATCTGATATACCATAATTAGCAGTTTTATTTGGAAGTGTGAACATTTCCTTGTGTTAAATTTTCAGCAGAATGTTTGTGATTATATACTAATATTTTTTCTTGTCTTTCAGGCTGAACTTATTCAGGAAAGAAAACCTTTTGGAATGCTCATTTTCTGAATCTTCTGACAAAGTGTAATTAAAAAAAAATTAAAAATATGTAAAGACAACCCCACGCAAACATACATACACATGTACACACCCACACATACATGTATACATTCTTGGATGTGTGGATTCATTACAGGCATGGGGATTGTGTGGAGCATGATTTTTTTTTTGTGCTAATAAACCAGGAATGTTAAGGAGGTTTTAGCCCCATGCCACTGTCCATTTCTCAGTGCAGCAATCTCACCCTAGTGAGACACACCATGTCTGCAAATGCAGAACTGCAGAGCTCTCAGCTCCCCAAAAAAGCAAGAATCCTGACCTAGCTGCACGTCCCGTGGAGCTTTCCTGCAGCTTCAGCCCCCTACTATGGTTAGGCTGGCTTTCTTTAGTGCATCACCACCTTCCCACTGACAAATGATGTGGCCTTCTTTTTATATTGCAAGTTGTGTTTTTCACCTCTTTGAGAAGTGGTGGCCCTACTTTCTCCATCTTCTTCTTAATTGGGACATTTTTCAAGACAGTAGGGACTGCAGAGTACCAAGAGGCTTGATTTTAAGAGGCAAGTGACCAAATTAAGCACTAAGACTTCAGTGTTGAGTGTCCTGGTTTGTTCATAGGAATGGGAATAGATTCCACTTTCAAAAAGCAATTTTGAACATTCAGACTAAAACTACTTTCCAAGAGTATTTTATTCTTTCTAGCCTTTTCCTGACTTTGTTTCCTCACTACAGACTAGAACGATCACCTTAACTACACAGAGCTGTACTGGCTCTATGAAGCCTTAGAATGGACAGACAATATTTTTGTACATGTAAACTCAATAATTATTGCTTCATCCCCATTAATAATCTTTCAACTAGTGTGACTGGATTACACTCAGAGGACCATTGTGCATCAGGACTTTATAAATGTACATATACAGAACTACAATCCATTGTAAGACATTACTGTTCAAGGTTTTTCAAAGGAGTCTAGTACAGGAATTTCTTCAGCTAAGGTTATCTCAGAATTGAAGAGTGAGGAGAGAGTCTATATTTAATAGAATCCTAGAATCATTTAGGTTAGAAAAGGCTTTTATGCTTAGAGATTTCAACTGCAAACCTAACATTGCTAAGTCGACCTCTAAATCGTGTCCCTATGAGCCACATCCACACATTTGTTACATAAATCCAGGGATGGAGATTCAAGACTGGGAGAGATGTGGAAAAGTGTCAGCCTAAAAACTGTAACCCAAATGAATAAATAGATCATATTTCTAAAGGAAATGTCTGTATAAGTTCAGTTTAATAATGTTTATATGATTTCAATCAACTCATGATTGGGGTTGATTGCTAACTTTTTTTTCAAATGTAGCTGAATTTTTAGCAATAAATAAATCCATTTTTGGCTGTTATGTTCCAGGATTGCAAATCATGAAGAGTAGCAAAGTGACTCAAGTGCCTTTCAGTATGTTCTGCTTAAAATCCATACCTGTCTGCATGCAGTTTTGCAGACGTAGCTTTTTGTATGTTTGCCATTATAGAATATTCTGTGGAAGCAAGCCTTTCAACTATAGGAAAGCTCCAAGATGGAATTTAGAACAGGCTAGGGTATATTTAGTATCATGCACTAAAACTGTTGAAGACTGAAAAAAGCTCTTCATATTTATTATTATCACCATACAGTGTAAAACACTAAGAAATGTTATAATTATTAGATCTATAAGGCTACATAATGTTGGGATGATTACTATGAGGTAAAAAATCAATAATATCCAGCTGTAAAGATAACTTTTCTGTCTCCTGTACTAATTGCCATCATAGAACTCCATGGTCTATTTCATGAGAACTTTAGCAAGCAAAAGCAAAATAAATTGCATTCATGAAAAGAAACAAAAGTAAAGGATGCTTCTTGTAGTCTCATACATGTAATTACATTTTTATGTCTCTGATTCATGTACTTGAGATCATTGTACTTCTGGATTTATTGTGTTGTTCATAGATTGCCAATGAAAAGAAACTGAAGAAATATCTAAGATTATTATATTGTGTGAGGATTTTGTAAAGGGATGTCTCTAGTGGAAATACTGTGCTGTTTTTAACCAAGCAAAGGGCTAAGCAGCATAATCAATTTATATGCTCAAACCTGCTGGGGTATAAAGCAAGATCTCACAATAGATCCAAAAGAGTTTTTGTGTTTTCAGTGTCTCAGCTGTAAACCCAGCCAAGTCACATAGAAAAGCAATTATAACTTTTTTTATTAAAATGTTCAGACTATTTCATGTTGTACTGGTTTTTATTTAAAAAACTTCCATCCACTCAAAGATCTTCAATGCTTATAGATCAGTGGGGTTTTAAATCAGAAAGTTAATGTCTCTGCAGGTGACAAATGGTCCAGTGGCACACCAAGTATGTGCCCAACTGCATGTAAAGTATGTGCAGCTGATGGACATGTAGTTCACAAAAGCAATGTAAATTAAAATGTTCTTCATTTTACTATCAAGACACTGTAAATGTCTTTTATGAATTAGAACAAAAATAGCGAAGGACTAAAAATTTTCCAGCTACTATCTCAGTAATGCAGAAGCTGAGTTAGTTTGGTTATGTTGCAAAAAGTACTGACCCAGCAAACTGTCAGCAAACAACAACTGTTGATATAAACCTTCACCTCGTGGAAGCAATTTCTGTTCCTTATAAAATATTGCTGTTGAAGCCTCACTGTCACCTACTGAACCCCATTGCCAGACTGTGCTCTGTTCTGTGACGCTAAATGTCATGAGGTGTCTAGTTCAGGATAACTCTCTGTACAGAGGACATGTACTCCTGATCTGGCACAGATTTCTTCTAGACTGCACTAACAAGTTATTATTCTGTGTTCTTCAGCACCAGCTTGTATCTGGGGAGCAGTCATCCATTCTGACTCTCCAGTCTCTAGGAGGCATCTGTAGAGGCAAGACTTGAATTTTATAGGAAATTTCTTCACCTCCTGGGATAAGGATCTTGAGTACTTTACAGATCAACAGCCCAAGAGCCTCTTTTGAGTTTGCTTAAGCTGATCTACTGACTACTCCTAAATAAGGCAGGCCAGAAGTTGTTTCTTAGTTCTGAGTTTGTGTCCTATCTCAAATTGGTTGGACTTTCACCCTTCACAAACACAGTTGTCATACATCTTTAGGAATAATTTCTGATATGTACAGCACATTCAAACAATGTCCAAATGTAATCTGAAAGAGGAGTAGTTTGCATGACTCAAGTCTGTATTAGGGACCATGCTGATATTTAAGCAGTGTGGATGCTTGAGAGCTGTGGACTGTTATTATTATATAGCCACAAGAGATTGTGCTCATTTCTGCTGCTGTTTGCTAGATCTCTGAATGGGCACCAGTATGGTCCTGGTCCCAAAGTGCTTAAATAATGAGAATATAATCATAGCCCCAGAGGTCTCAGCTGGACAAAGCCTCTGTGTATTGGGGCCACACAACCTTTTTCTGTGCAAAGCATGTCTCACCACAGTGAGTCAAGAGGATTAGCTCGTCATTCCATGGGTGGTGAAGCAAAGAGAGAATTTAGCCTCAAAAAAATTGAGCGATGAGAGAATCTTGTGTCAGCAAAACCTAGTGAAAACAAAACTGCATTATCCTAGATGACACTAACACAGATATTACACTGAGGGCAGAGCAATAAATTTCATTTCAACTTTGCCCCTCTTAGTTAGCACAGACCGGAAAGCCAAAGCAAGTTAACAATCTCTCTTCGCAAAGACCAGGGCAAAATAAAATAAAATAAAATAAATGTAGGATTTTTTATATTTGCTCTAGAAAAAGTCCCAGTAAAGACCCCGGAATTCTAAGGGTCCCTCAGTCAAAAATAGGTTAGGTCTGGTTCCTGGCCTCCAAGGGCATCCTGTCACCTGGCCAAATGGGACAGTTGCCTTGGGGACAGGGAAGCTGTTAATAAAGTTTGCACAGCAGTGCTAGCTGTAAGAGTCCAGAAGGCACAAAATGATTTCTTCAGGGTGGTGAACCAGACAAGGTTCATCCAAGGGTTGTCTGTGGATGGTGTCCTGTACCCTGTTGTGCTTCTCAATCACAGAGTAAATTAATCAATGCTTCCATTGTCTAATTACTAGAAGATAAATAAAACCAAAATTGTATATACAGCATATCTTCTTTGGCTTACTTATTTCAATGATTAACATATTTTTAGGCATTTGTTAAGCATTTAAAAAACCAATAAGGTAAGGAAAAGCAGCTCATTTTGGCCACTATAGTGAAACTCCTTAGTAGCATAAATGGAGAAAGGCAATAAATCTAGTGTGAAGGTCTCTTTTTCTGCCCTTTTCCAATAGATCATCTGTCAGCTGGTCTTCTGTTTACTTTGCTTTCAAATTGATATATAAAAGGAACAAGTATATATGTTTGGGTATGTCTAATAGAATCTTAAAAAAAGGAAGCTGTAGCTCACAGAAGATTATAAACTAAAAATGAGTGCTGATGGGAACAGAACAAGGAAAATACAGACAACAGCAAAGACAGAAAGAAGATGTGAGAACTTCAACTACAGACATCCCTATCTTGTGCTTTGTGTTCTAATATCTCTTGTTCAGGCTCCCTGGCACGGAAGGTGGTGTTTGCAGGAGAGTAACAGAAGCAGAAGGAGCAGCAGGTGGTGTGCTCCTCACAGCATGTGTTGGAAATTGCCTAAAAGAAGCTCTGGGCATTCTGTTGAGTAGCAACAGCTCCCAGGTTCAAAATGAGGTGGACAACAAGGTGAAGAGTGTGAGTCAAAAAAATGTTGTGATGCTTGTGAATGGCAAATTAGCAGTATGGAAAATGGCAAACCAAACTTGATAAAACTCAAAGACTGTGTTAGGGAAGAATTTTCTTTGCCTTCCTTTGTCTAACACTTTGGCATTTTGCACTAAATTGGAGTGACAAAAAAGGGAATTTATCATATTTAAATTGTTTTATTTTCTCACTCCTAGTTTTGGTTTTTGGTTTTTTTTTTGTCTTTGGACTAGTTACTTACTGAACTATTTCTGTCAGGTAAGCTAGCAGATGTTAAATATGCAGGAAGGAAGTTAGCCATTGGAACCTGCAGGTATTCCCTCCTTAGGAAATAAAATAACACAGCATTATTCTTGGAAGACGACTACTCCCCTATAATATAGATTCCAATTTAGTATGCAAAGCATGCTTTTTTTTTCTTATTGATCCATAGTCAGTTAAGTACCAGATTCAAAGCAAAGCTTGGGGCCTGTTCTGAAAGTAGGCTGATTTTTCTTGTAAGTCAGTGCCATACCTGGGAATCTTCTAGAGAAAGTCAGCTTTTATTTTAAAAGATTATAGATAACATTTCCTTAGAAAATGAGGAGAATATACATTCTCAAGAAAGATCATTTCAATTTGCTGAACTTATAAGCACTTTATACAAAGAAAATTTAAAACTAAAGTCTATGTTAACAAGTAGTACAGACTAGTAGGAGCAGAATGCAGAATGAAATAGTGACAAGGAACTATTGTATAAATATCAGTTTCATGCCTTTCCTTATCTTCAGGCTCACTGTAGTACTATCCATTGGATCAAATGCCCACTGGTGACTAGAGGGTGCTTGGTTTGATCCTGGAACACGTGTTCCACATTAATGCCATCCAGAAGATTTGAGCTCAAGCTTGCAGAACTCTGATATATGATCAATATCCATATGACTGTCAGAAATACACTCCTTACCTGAAGTAAAACATTTCTGTTGATAGTCCTAAGCTAACTTTTAGGTTAGGTTAACCTGGCCTGGGTTACCAACTGCAGAACCTAAAACAGTTCAGGATCAGAGCCTGCAATACTTTATTTATTTACTTTTCAGAAACAGTACTTGACGTGATAAAAGACACTAATTTTGTCATCTGCAACTTGCTTTTTTCCCCTCTTCCCCTATTATGACTTTATGGGGCACATACTATTTACTTATGTGGAACCTCAAATGAAAAATGTACTTCTCAGATGGATTTTATCCAAGATAAAGATTATGTAAATGAATAGATTTTCTCAGATACGATTCTTATGCATTTTAGGCATGCTATACTGATTTTTGTTTAAATAAGTTTGTGATTAAAATTGACTTGTCAAAGCTATTTTAAATTTTACAAAAAAACCAAAATCTAAAAGTAATTTGAAGTTGGACTAGCATTAAAACAAATTTAGAAAAGGAAAATTCAGAAGTAAAGACTTATGTTGAAAATCTTATTTCTTGTCCTGGACTAGCAAGACTTCATAACACCTTGTCTGTACTTGCAAATGACAGAGATGGTCCTTTAAAGAGGGAAATGAAGAAAGTAATTTTTGCAGGTGTCTTCCAGCTCTACTTGCTTGGGTTTAGCTGCACAGAGTTCTTTTGAGAACTTCACACTTAGTGTTTATCATAATAAAATTAATTAACTTTAAAAAAGTCTTATCAGTGAGACTTTTTTATAGGGTCTTAAATATCAACCTCCAGTTTATATAGGTGTTCATGCTTGATCTTTAATTCCACTGGAAGATGCAGGCAATGTAGCTTTTTGCAATACTCTCCAAAACCAAGCAAACCAGAGTGACACAGATGTAATATGGCAGACTATTCTGATTTTCATAAAGATAAGTATTTTGCTATTGATCTCTCCACCATTCCCAGACAGTGGACTTAGGTTCATGTGTGTGTTAGCCATAACCACACAGATTTCACAAAGCATTATATGTGGTCCATATGGACACCATGTGAATGTTTTTTGTGCCCATAGAGTGATCACCTACCATAAGATAACTTACATTTACTTTCCTCTGGAGTACATGAAATGTTGACAAAGGGAGCAGCATGTGCTGAACATTAATTGGCACCAGACAAACTCATTATTCTCTGAAAGATATTGTTGATCAATAGGGAACCATCTGCATTGTATTTACATTAGTAACTATTGGTTTCTCTTTTAATACCATGCTGGATCTTTGACAAAATAGCAAGATGTTCCTAATACAACCACTTTGATTTTAAATTCTGTTGAACAAACCAGGCAGTAAAGATGTATGACTGTGAGGTAATTTTCTAATGGGCAAATGAGTTTCTGTCAAAAACAGAATGGAAAAAATGTAGTAAAACATGAGAATATTTGCTTTGGTGAAGTGAGGAGTCCTATGTCAGAAACCTGTCCCTGGTTGTGATGACTAATACATATTTAAGTAAAGAATATAAGACAAAGGAACTCCATCTTCCAGCTTTTGATATGAACGCTTAGAGATTTCTTTAAAAAGAAATAGATGAGATCTATGACACTGCATTTGATATTCCTTGATATTGTTTTGTCTACATATGCTTTTTGACAAGACTGAGAACATAGTCTTTAGGTGTTTTCAGTTTTCTAGAATATTTCTTTTACTTTGCAAAATTATGTCCATCTTCAAATATATCTACTGCTGTATTTATGAGGAAGATGTCCTTGTGCCTATAGATCTTATTGTTTAAACTTCAAAGATGTTCATTCAAATGTTGTCCAGTTGAATTCAGTCCTACCCTTTCCTCTATTGCTGGTATTCAAAAGTCACTCCTAACTCACTCCACCCTTATCTAGATAACTTATGAAGTACTCCACTCTTTCCTAATGCAGGTGAATCTTCTCTGGCATCAGAAGCCCATCTACTTAACTCTGCATCTACTCTCAGTTTGGGATTGTAGGTGGGAATATCTCAGCTGAAACTGGTATAATTTGATAGTAGAGAATTCTTCCTAGGAAATGCGTTTAATTTTGTTTTCATCTAAAAAGTATAAGATCCTTTAATAGTAAATTTTAAAATGCAACCTACTATTTCTGAGCCTTTATAATTGTTTGAGACTGAGAAAAGAATTTATCACTCCATTTTTGAGAAGAGATAGTGCCTCTTTTTACTGGGCTTATTATGAAAAATTTCTATTTTAAGTTCATTTCAGTCACGGTGCGAATTATATAGGAAGGTCATGTTGACATTTATTGACATCCTAGTTCATTGGACAGTTGGAAGAAAATTCTTATGAATGAAAAATTACTCCACAGTTGGCTAGCACATTTTGTTTTTCTCAAAGAAACTATACATGACATCTAATGTTCAATTCTATTGATTAATTTAAACTTTTTTAGAGTCCCCTTTACTATTAAAAAAATGTGTAAACCCTCTAGTTCATTGACTCCTGTCAATTTTTACAAAACATCCTGATGGTTCATGAGGCGAAAAATGTCTGAAGACCCTTTCAGGTTCTTTACTTTTATTGTCCTGGAGCACAAAATAACAATTCATAAAAATTTGTTTGAGAAAGAGCAAGAGAGAGAAGTGAAAAATTGCTGTCAATCTGCATTATTTACTGTGCCCGTACAGTGCTAATGAAACAAATTAGATACTGACAAATATTACAGACACAGTGATGAGCTACATGGCAGAGTTCACACTGAAAAGGAACATGTCTTAATTAGCAATGTGGGTACACCAACTACACTTGATAGGCTTGGCATGCTGACATTTGCTTATATTAAAAGTTGTGGTTTTTCATTTAGTACTAGTGACTTCACTGTGAGTGGAATCTTTTCCACCTGGTTTAAGATAATCTGGATCAGATATCTTATGTGGCTCACACTGCAGCTGCACAATGAACTTTGATGAACTAAAAGAGAGAAACAGGCATAGGAAGCAGAGGTGCAGTTGTTTACAATGCCATATTACCAAGTTTTATTGTGGTGGTGGAGCTACAGCTTTGCAGTAGGTCCTCATGTGGCTGCTCATCTCTAATTCCTGAGTTTCTAAGCAAAATAACACTTATGGCACATTTCCACAGAGCTTAACAGGAAAACTAGCTTAACACTATTTCATTTGAATTTGATATGCTAATAAAAAATAACTAACACAACATTTTTCAAAGTTCAGGCATATCCTTTTGAAGCCAAATGAATGCAAGGTGATCTTGGGAACTGTGTTCTGGTCTTACACACATCCACCTTAGAGTCACGACATGATGCTAATGTGATACTGCACCTTGTCTCCAGTCTTTCTGCAGACAATATGGAAAGAACTATTTTGTCCTAGACTTGCAGGGACAATGACAACGTGTAGGAGATGTTCTTTAATTATGTCATAAGTTTGTCAGTCTAACTCACCCGGGGATCACCGCCCAGTGTTGCTTAGAGTGTAGGTCTTTGTTTCTGTCTTGAACATTTCCATCTCCTAGCAGGTGGGGGGGTGAGCAGCTGTCATTCTTCACCATTCCAAACCCAATTTCAGTTCTTTATTTTGACCCCTTCCCATCTACAGAGGTTAAGAGGTGAGAAAAAAAGAGGTCATTATTTCATTTTCCTGTGTGAAGTGAGAAGTGTTGCTGCATACTGTTATCTTTGCCTGAATATGAATGAGCAGTTGGAAAGAATTGTTGCTTTAATCCAGACTTACCTGTTTTAAGGCATGTAATTCATTAATGGATATAGCCTGTTAATGGGAATCAAACTACTACAAAAATGCAGGGTTTTCTTGCTCAGGATGAATTACAGATGGTGATTTCCGCTGCTCTCCATTACTTCTTTTCTGCTCTTAAAATTACCTTTGACAGGAGTGTTGCTGACAAAAGTTTTTTGCAAAATTTTTAATGGAGTCTAATAATCAAAGCAGTCAAGACTCAAAATTATCCTTATAAATTTCTTCTCCCATACAACTGCTTTTCAGAAAATTTAATGCAAGTCAAAATGTCTAATCCTAGAGAAATTTAAAGGTCCAATTTCTTCTTAAATGACAATAGAAGGCAAACATCTGGTTTAGAGTTTGAAGAGATTTTTCTTACTGCAAAATATTAGAGTAAGTGATCTTTAAAAGGCTCATTGCTGGAATAAAACTAAGAAAATATTTTTTGGCCTTACCTGCTCTCACTTTTGAACTTGTTTTTTGCTAGTGCATGTATTTCTATGCATGAAAAGGAAATAAGGGGTGGGCATTGAGAAACATTTGTTTATGAGACAGAAGAAAAAAAATACTTATGCAATTTGAATCTGAAAGGCAGAAGTCTTGGAACCTTTGGCAAATAAGTAGGATGGTGTGATTGCATCTGCTTTTGGTGGTGGTCATGAGAAACTCTATTGCTGATTTTTGTATTTATGTCACAAAGCAAAACTGGGTTGTATTAAAATATAATTTTAGTTTCAGTGCTAAAGGATTCTGTTTAAATGGTAAGTTTTAATAAAGCCTCTTTTCTCCTTGAAGCATAGAAAAAGAGTATAAAACCATAAAATAGAGAAATTGATCAAAATGTTACATTCTAATTCTGGTGTGTCAAATTTTGTCCTGGAGTTCTTGTACACTCTTTTTCAATCAACAGATTTTGAAGAACATAAGAAGGAATTTGAAGAAGGCATTTTTAAAATGGGATTTTTTTTTCTACAACTGCTATAATTACCAAAGAATATCAATTCAGACTTGATAGATGATTCCTTATTTACAATATTCACTGAGTAGACCAGGTTGCTCAAAGCCCACTCCAATGTGTCCTTGAAGACTTTCAGGGGCGAGGCATCCACAGCTTCTCTGGGCCACCTGTTCCAGTACCTCACCACCCTCAAAACAAAGAGCTTCCTCCTAATACTTGGTCTAAAATTACTCTCTTTTGGTTTGAATTCATTCCCCCTTGTTCTGTCACTTCATGCCTTTATAAAAATCCCTCTCCATCTTTCTCGTAACTTAGAATCATCCTGAGTATCAGTTGTGAAGATGTTTTGTGAACGGATTACAAGAGTAGGATGTGTATGTACAAGATATTCACAAATTAATTTTATCATTCCTGGAGCAGTGTAAAATGTGAGGCACCACTAATCTTGCATTGAAGCTCAAAGTTTATACTGGAGAACATCAGTGGCCTGAGAAATTTTCACTGATAGCTTTCAAACATGCTTGAAGTTTATTTATCAAGTGATATTTGAACGAACAGCTCAGAAAAGTATGTGTTGCCCTTGCTGCTTGGACATGAAGTCCTGTGCTGGCTAAGCTGATTCTTTATCAGGAAGCAAGGGCATGCTGCCATCTTCTAATCCTGCTGACTCTTCAAAGCCAGCCTGGTGTGTCCTTCCCGAGAGCAGAGAAACAGAAGAAATTTTGCCACATCACTTCCATTTCCAAGGATGTATATTTGTGCTAACTGCCTTTTTATATTTTTTCCTAAGAGGTGGAATAACAGAGTTTATTCTACACAGGGAGGAACCTGCATACCTCACTGCAAATCTGTACTGTATTTAAATAATAGTAAAAAACCCAACAAACACTTGATTTCATTTTATTAGCTTTTTCTCATTACTTGTAGTGCAGTAGAAAGCTCAGAAGCAAAGAGAAATCCCAGTGCTTGTACCTACTGATTACATATCACAGTGAAGGTTTAGATGCAGCACTGCTTTGCTACCCTGGCAGAGCTCTTGTGGAATCTGCAACATGAAAAATAAGTGCCACTGACACTCTTTCAATCTGTTTAAGGGCCTCTGTCCTAATATTTCCCATAGGCTATCCTGTTGCTATTTGCAAGAGGCCAGTCTTTTATCATACACATGCTGTCTTACTGAACCTTGGGAGCTGTAAAGTTTTGAAATAAGGGGTATTTCATCTGTGCAGCACAGGTCAGACTGGAGATTAAAGATCGAAGTGCAGTTTAAGCAGCATGTCTTCTACTCCGGACACTTTCAGAGAGAAATGATAGTACAAGTTAGGCCTGAGGCCCCAAAGCCTTTGTAAAACCTTTTAAAATGTATTTTTTCTTTTGCAAAGTGAAAAAGCAACAAAGTAATTCTGCTGTTTTCTATTTCTGGAGAAAAGAGCTGACAACAGACATGGCTGGTGTATTCCCTTTCTGCAGGAATATCTTTTCCCTCAGTATCTTACTCATGTCTATGCCCCTCCTTTCCTTTAAAGTCCTGCTCCCCTTTTTCTCATAAGATTCTTGCCCTTCTTTATCCCTTCCTTAGGGAAGATTCAACATCCCTTTCTTCCACCTTTCTGGACACAATAGCACCCACTCCATTTTACCTCCTTCCACATAATGTGAACCAGCTGAAACTCCCAGGAAGCCATGAATTTTGAGGTTAGACAGACATATTTTCATATTAGAGGGTTTTTAGATTGGGACATAGGCTGGGGCAAGTCAAGTAATGTTCACCTGAGTGCCTCTCTGGTGCTGGGAGATAAATTCATCGCTTTTAAGATCATGAATATAAAATTTCCATAAGCCTATGCTAGAGTGGAGGCTAGCAGATGTACAGATACATAAAGGCTGAAAGGTTGGATACCTATCCCATTGTTGGGAAAAAAGGGGAATTAGTAAGACAGGTGGTACTGAGCACGGATGGAGACAGAGAAGCTGGAACTGAGAAGTACCTACTGAGATGTTGGAAATGCAACTTTGGAGTAAGATACAAGTTCTCAGTGCACAGTGCCAAAGGACAAATGTTGGGCTTTGAAATTTTTTTTATCCCTGTGCATCCTCACAGACTTTTGGATAAGGACAGCACTGCAGAACATTTGCCACTGGTAGTGCTGTGATAAATTTGCAAACAGCTTACATCAAAGCAACCATAACAATTACCAGACATGCTTTTCTACTTTCTGCATCCCATATCAGCAATTGAATATCCAGAACATATTACTGTAGTCTCTTAGAAAGGAAATTTTTTGAAAGTTTTAATGATGTTTTAGCATGTAGATATTTTAGTGTTTAGGATTGAAGGCTGATACTGAGATTGCATTGATGGCCTTTAAAGAAGATAAAATTTTATTACTCACATTGAAATTACTAACATTCCTGAATATCTCTAGGTTGGTTTTTTTTTTGAGAGTGAATGGGTATTTTGAAATTTGACACCAGAGTCCTCTAACTTTCCAATGTAAGAATATTAATTCAAACAAAAGTAGTACTGAGCACAAACTTTAGGAGTTGCAGTAGTCCAAGCAAAAGAAATTGTGCACTTGCACACACAAACTAAGGACCTTGTTTTTTGTTGTCTGTCAAATGTAAGGACATCGCAAGTTTTAAATAGTGGATCTGCTGCAGCTGTAGGAACATTTGTCTTCATCTGTTGCTGCCTTTGCCACACTCACATCAGAGATATTTGCAAAGATATTTCTATTAAAAATATTAAAATATTTAAAAAATAATAAAAATATTAAAAATATGCAGATGGCTAACTCTCCTCTAGATTGTTCCTGCTCCTCAGATATGCTGAATTTTCTGGGCCCTCTGCAAAAGACATCACTAAGGATTTTGATGTAGACTCAGAATATTCTTCCTTCCAATAAAAGAGAGTATGTGTCCAGCCATGTGTCTGGCTTCCTGAGCTTCAGGCTGATTTTTTAACTTAATTTTAATGTGTGATTAAGTTCCTTATGCGGGTTAGAGGCTTTCAGTCCATCTAAACACAATTAATGAAACAGAAACCATTCTAAAATAATGTTTGTTTTGTTTTGTTTTTGTCTTTGTTATTTTTTTCCAGGAGGAGCAGAAATCTGATTATCTTACCCTCTGCTCCCATTTTTGCACAATGGAACAGTTGGAATGGTAATTCTTTTCTTCCAAAAAAAGAGCTGACCTGTCACTTACTGCCCATTAAGGATTGCTTAGGACCTTTGCTCCAGTCCTTTCTGAATCATGTAACTCTCGTTCTTGTTATAAACCTAAAGCTGTTTGGGGGCTGGGTTGCCAAGCAGTGGATACTGCAATGAGCTCTCTGGGCCTGATGATGAGATCCTGAACTTGTACCAGTCTGAAACAAACCTTACTCAGCATTTTTGCAATACATTCAAGGAGTAATGAAAGAGCTTTATTAATAAAACCTAACTTTCTTTTGTTAAATTGAAGAAAAGAGAAAATTCTTTTTAGACAGTGCCATTCAGACAAGGAAAAAGTGATTTCCAGCAATTTCCCGTATATGTAAACTTATGAATATTTTCAGCCCAAAAAGTGCTATACAAAACTATATACATTAACATAAAATAACCTGGTACTTGAGCTCTGTAAAACTGCTATTTTTAAAAAGGGCTATAATTTGCGAGGAAGATGGATTTGGCAGTTTACCCTCAGAAAGACCTACTTTGTGTCTGTCTGTCAGGTGAAACCTGATATATTGCTCTGACTAAATATATACATCCATACTGAGGTGGAACACCTTAAAAAACTCAAGATGGAGGCTTTTCTAATATTTTTTTGAATTTATTTGCATCATCTGAATGAGTATCTTGCTTCAAAGGAAGCTTCTTTGACCAATATAATTATTAAAATCCTGTCTATGGGCCAAAATATAGTATGCCTACATATAAAGGGAGGATTGATTGTGAGTAAAAATGAAGTCTTAGCTGATTAATTAAAGAATATCTGCTAATCAAATTGTTAGCCGAAGTTATTTGTAATTATTGCAAAAAAATCCAAGGGATAAAAGCCAATTAAAATTGTTATGCATATCAGTTTCTATCCCTCATCATGTTATTATGCTCCATATTGACCTGCTGCTTTGGTCACTGAAAAAAAAGAAATTTTGATCATGTTACCAGGTTCTTCTTTCTCATTCTAGTGTCCACCTGGAGTAATTTTAAATGCTTACTGGTGAGTTTTCACACCTTCACTCTTTCTTCACTGGTGTGTAGCTGAATTTGAATCAACATGTTACACCTGAATTTACTACGAATAGCATGATGATGCCATTTATATTTGTTAGATATTATGTGTTCTTCTCCTTTTTAATTCTAAGACTAGCTTTTTTGAGTTCCAGGTTTATATTTCTGTTAATTCACCACTGGCAAATTGGTTGTAGTCATGAGGTTTCCAGTGTCAATCCATGTTTCACTTCTTATCTCCTAATTCCATTTTGCTAGATAAATTGCTAGGCAAATGTCTCACCAATCTAAAGCAATGTTTTTAAGTCAAGTAAGGCTGCAAAAAATGCTCAGCTGAAATTCTCATAATTAGTTGCCATCTTTAATCCATTTTTTACCAAATGCCACAACAGCTGGCTTTGTTGGAGGTCATCTCTCTTTGAGCTGGGTTTTACTGCTCAGCAGCACCAACAATTTTTATGGGATTTTTAGTATGCAAGGAAATATGAGGAATAGACAGCAACCAAACTTTGTTTTGACACTTTTTTCCCTATTCTTTTTTTTTTTTTTTTT
>VXBR01001385.1:1049155-1071314 GCA_013400215.1 Cisticola juncidis | reverse complement strand
AAAAAAAAAAAATCTTTGTCCATGACAGCAGTCAGGAAGATTAAAACCCAGTAGTAATGACAGCCTGGTTAATGGTCATTGCTCAGTGGAAAAGGAGCCATGGGGTATCTAATCATGGGAGGTGCTACTGAGTGAAACAACATGGATGTGAAACATCAATTACCCTTCTACCTTTCATTGAGACTTACAGCCCACTAGAGTACATCTTGTTCAGTAACTTTTATGCTCCTTGTAAAAGGCCTCTATGCCTCTTATTTTAGTATAAACTCTAGCTTGAGTATTTTAATGGACTCCTCAGCTGTGTCAAGAGGAATAATTTAAAAAATGTCTTTTTTTTGTGTGGTTTTATTTACACTCTAAGTTTGGACTATGATGAATATGAATAAACCTCTCCCTGTAATCTTCTGTATAATGAAATCTTGTAATAGATCAATTAATCCCATTAAAGTAATAAACTGTAAGAATGTATTTCTTTTATAATGATTTTATAACACTGATTGTTTATATTGGATTAGATGTGATAACTCCTGAGCACAGTTTTCTTAACTCCTGATTAAGAGTCATGTGGAAAAGCATTCATGTAGTTAATGATAAACTAATGTATTCAGGAGGACAGAATGTTTATAGCTAATTCATCAGTGAACTGCAACACAGTGTGGAAAGTATTTATTAGTGATGTGCAGTGCACAATACATAGGAAACAAGCACAACTATTTTTAGATTCTTATTAATTTGATGTGATTATAAACGTGTACCTCTTCAGTAGTACTGAAGACATTTTATAGTGTGACTGAGCATTGCTTTTACACTCTCTCCTCTCTGTTTTTAATTATAGTACCATCATGTGAGTGTATCTGGAATTAGAGCAGTGTAGTTGTAGGCCAGCAATAGCTTAATTGTTCAAGATCCTACATAAACTAATTGTTGCTTGTGATGAGCTTTCTTTAGAAAATATGGCATTTCCAGATTGAAGGAAGCAGGAAGTAAACAAGATGATGCTAAAAATAATTATAATAAAAAGTCAGAAGCTTTCTAAATTAAGTTCCAGAAGGCTATTTAGAATCATTTGTATGCTTTTCCATTTAACACTGCCCTTCTTGCAACTTCCATTTGACCATATCAATAACAGTGTATCTCTTATGATGCTCTGAGATTTTCAATATTCAGGACAGATATTTCAGACTTCTGATTTTGGTCCTGAAAAAGAATGTATATTTAATTGTTTGGAATTATCTAACATGTTAAATTTAGTTCTTAAAATTGCTGAAATGTAGAAACTGTCAGGAAAGCATCAGTTATCACAGAAATTTAAAATTTTTCAGAAATAGCTGAAAGCCTTTTCAAAATGTTTAACTTCTAAACAGCAATAAAAATAGATTTTTGCTAAACAAGTTGATATCTACATCTCACCAGTCCTAATAGAACCCATAATATTTACAAAACAGTTTTTAAGGCAGGCATCATATTACACCTACTGAGTATTTTGACACTTCAGGCAATACCTGGGAGTACAAGATATTTATAAAGCATATTAAATTTTTTTCCTATAAATAAGATTAAAATAGCACTGAATAAGCAGCAATAACTATTTTTACTGTTTGGAGGTAATTCATCACATACTGAATGTATAAACGTGGTTTTCTCATGATAATTGTGACTGAGAAATGTGTCAAGGGCATTTTGATGAACAACATTACTGAATGTCAGTTTTTTGAAGGTCTCCTAATCTTTTCAGTTAAAAAATATCACTTTCAATAACTTTATTTTCTGTGAGCCTGTTATCTTCATTGGGGGAAAATTTAATTGGATAAAATTACTAATTAGAAATTACTAATTACTAATTTTTGTAATCTTGCAATCAGCCTACCTGGCCATAGATGCATGTCTAAAATCATGTAGCAGAAGACACACTTTTATTTCTAGTCTTACCTATAAGTAGCATGAAGTCCATTCCTTCTTTCCTGAAAACTGTGTGTGAGTAGAGGGAATGCAACACATACACTAACTAAATTCTACTAAATAACTACTCAATCATTTGGAGAATACAATCATTAGATACTGTTTACACAGAAATGTTTTGGAAGTCCAAGGCAGTGCCTGTTTTGGGTTAGAGGAAGTTTCCTGACTATATATCTGATATTGGTCTTCCACTTCAGTGCTCAGTTTCTTCTGCTCAAAAGTCCAAGCAGAGTAGAAAATGAGCTGTAAGCCAAGAAATTGTAGCTATTGAGTAAATTGACAAGCCAAAACAGAAGAATGGGAAGCAAAACCAAAGAGTGTTAGTTTTTTGTATGAAAAGTAAGAAATTAATATCTTTTTTACATTTGACAAAGGGAAAGAACAGGTTTTCATTCAATTTGTTATTATATCAAATAGATAAGAAAGCAAAAAGAGGGGAGACAAAGGAGAAGACAGTTCTTATTGCAGAAATCTAACATTCATCTCACATAAAGCCCTTGCTGAAACTCTTTATGCAACCATTTATGTGAGCACACTCAACTAAACTAAAATTCAGCATCAGTGGCCTCTCTGCTTTTCCCACCATGATCTATTAATCTCTCTTTTCTGAAGTGCTCTACTGCATTATCTAAGGGAATGAATTTGTCACTGACACTTTCTCAAATGGCTGCCAGTTCCCCCTTCACACAGATCACTTCAATAGCAGTTGTTTTTTGGGTGAATGCTGTGCCCAGCTAGCTGAAGTGTCACCACTGCCTCCTTCTCTACTCAGTATTCTGCTTCTCACAATTCTGAGTTCATTCCCCAGGCTTGCAGTCTCTCAGCTACATTTATCATCAAGTTTTCTCTCCCATCACTACTTTCTGCAAGGTCAGATTGACCCATTCAACTAAATACTAAGGTTTCTTTTTTTTTTTTTCCATTTTCCTTTATTTTTCTCTCTAGTATATTTGACTGCAAATAAATTTCCATTCATATAATTCACATCACTGGGAAGGCCTGGTCAGTGACTTTTGAGGATCCACATTGGAGCTGTTCATGAACTGCAGGCCATGGGAAGGACCCTCATTGTAGCAGGGGAAAAGTGAGAGGAAAGATGAGCAGGAAGGATTTCTTATGGGCTGACCACAACACCATTAGCCACTTGGAGCTGAGAATGAAAGCATGAAATTGAGCCTGGGGAAAAGATGAGGAGAGGAAGGTATTTAGTTTTTGTCTGCTTCTTGCTATCCAAATATATTTTAATGAGCAATAAAATAAATTAATTTTCCCAAGGTCAAGCCTCTTTTGCCTGTGATGCTGACTGCCAAGTCTTCATCTTGACCCATGGGCATTTTCATGTTTTTTCTTCCTCAGTTTTTTGAAGATGGGCAGTAAGAAAGTGGCTGTTGCAGTGCCTGGCTGCAATTCAAGATTATCCATCATTTTTGAATAAGCTCTGTAATCTTTCAGATATGTTTGTTGCCTTTCAACTTGGCTGAAAATGAAGGACAAGTGCTGTTAAAATGGAAGCATGGCTGGATTAAATTTCTCAGCACTTTATAGGTGGAAAGATTGTCAATTGAGTTCTGAATCCAAGACATTGAATCTTCCATGCCTTAGTCATATCACTTGCCTTCAACAAAGTTGCTAGCTTTCAGGGCTTACATTGTGCTTCATGAAGCTTCATTATATGCTACTGGCAGTATTTTGCTATGTAAGAATGAAAATTTATCACAAAGTTCCCCTGACATTTTTTTGGTTTGTAATATACAACATACCTCCACTGCTGTAAACATGGAAGGACCCTCAGTTGTTCACAGTTGCCAGATAGACATTTTTTTGCTTACAAACACAACTGAATAATACACTACTCTTAAATTCTAAGGAATTTCTTTTTCTGCATAAGAAAAAATTTAGAATTGTCCCAGAGGTGCATGACCTACAGACATTTTCCTATGCTTTTCTTCCTATTGATTTGGGTTTCTGACCAATTACACCAAAGGCATTGGAAGAGCTTCTGTCAGCTGAAGGAAACTAAGATGAAGGCTTTATTGGGGGATTTGGATATCATAAGCATATGAATGCTTGGGTGGGCATTGTTAATTATGCATTAAAGTAACTTAAAATTAGTTTCAGTATAGAGTAATTTCTCAGCTAGAACCTCATGATCTTGGAAAATCTGAGCACTTATCCTTTTCAGATGATGGGAAAGACCAGAAAAGTCTAGGTGCCAAACATACAGGTTGCATATGACAAGCCCTTATGTTAAATCTTATTTTCAAACCTACATTTGTCGCACTCCTTGAAAAGAATATTTTTTGTTGCCCCCCTCTGAGGAATAATTCTCCACATTATACAGCTGCAAGGTCTTATGATTAACTTTAAACACTGTAAACTTGCAGCAAGACTAGCAGTCATATAGCTAAATTTAGCTATCATGGTGCTGTTGGTTGATGATAAGCTAAAATTACACCCTTTTGATTTGTCTGCCATTAAAAAAAATACTTTAGAGGATTATTAAGTTCATAATCAGAATTATCACAGTCTCTCCATACTGAATATAGGTCCTGTGGTTGACATGTGATTTCATACTTGTCTATCTTTGTTTTTACAGACAATATGATTCATAAATTTAGCTCAATTAATTAACTTTAAAAAGACTGACAAACTGCATTCTATTCTTTTAAATTGTAAAAGGTTCCTCAGTATATTTTGTCAGAATAATGGAAAAATATGACAGACTATTATTAAATGTCCAGCAATCCCCACATATGGAAAACAGTAGCAATAAATGTATAATATTTTTCTGGATGGCTGCTTATGTTATCTGTATAAATTAATAATGTCTTTGATAAATACGTGCAAAGAGTTTTCTTGGGTAGAGAATTTCTGGAGCGTGAAACGTGTTTTTACATCTAAACCATTTGCCAATGATGGACTCCTTATTCTTCCATTCCTATCCTTTTCAGACATTTTCATAAATGTAACTCTAAGAAATCTCTATATGCCTTTCCATTAGTTACTGATCTAAAAGGAGTCAGCAGCAGATGCCCTAGAGGTCAGCTCAGAGTTTCTTTGGTGACACATTTGTTTGCCACCTTTCGCAGACAGGATGATAGCTGACCATGCTGCAGGGACAAGTGATGGACCTGTGAACTCCTTAAGATTACTGGGCAGATGTTACAGTTCACTAGAGACTCTCTGGGATACTGCAGTGCTGTCCTTGACTTTTTTTCATCTCAGTGAACAGTCCCAGTTTGTGTAACTCTTTAAGTGAAAACACTTGGGAAGAAGATGACAAATTCTTGTCCTCCTGCCACATAATATGCTTAAGGTGGGATGGCAAAATAAAGAGGCTACAGCCCTGACAGTACACTCTTGTCTAAATTTCCACCTCTCCATCCTTGAATGAAGGCATGCTAATGTTCTAATATAGCAAAAGATAAAAAGATTGTTTAAATATTGCAAAACATAAAGGAGAAGACTAAGGCTGGTTTACATGAGAGACTTCCAGGCTACGTTTTCACAGCAGACAGGATTTACTCACAGCAGCTGTGTGCTGTCTTTCAGCCTAGTGTAATAGAATCTGCATTATCTCTTTTGAGGTGGAAAAATGGAATATGTCATTGTTTAAGCTATTTCTAAAAGCATCTGTGATTCTATTTAGCTTTGATTTGCAAGACTGTAAAATGACTTTTCAGTTTTAGAGCTTCCCAAGTGCTTCTATGCCATCGCTGCTGGAATGCCTCATCAGTTCAGATCCAATTCTTTAAACTGTTCATAAAGCAAATCAAGACTACCCTGTTTACAAAGGCAAGTCTGCCTACTCACCAAAGCATTGTGCTCTAAAATAAGGGGGCATCTTTATCACCAGTTTTTTTGTTTGGTTGGTTTTTGTTTGCATGTTTGGTTGGTTGGTTTGGTTTGGTTTTGGTTTTGTCTTGTATTTTTTTGCTCCCTTTCACACAACATGTCTCATGCTAAAGCTTTCTGCTCCAGAGTTCTGAATAGGTCTAAATGGAGGGGATGATTTATTTAACATATTTATACAATTAACAGGCCTTGGTTATAAGTAGATGGTAGATTAAGTTACACCAATAAAAGTTCTAGCTGAAAAAGGACAAGTAAATTACTTCAGGTGAAGAAATAAACTCAGATTTATCCCCTTTTATCTCTGGAAAATAAAGCAGATTACTATTTGCCATAGCTAATGAGGAATTTCTCAAAATATTCCAGATCATAATATGGTCTAGCACAAGAGTCATCTGAAAATTCTCTGCTACCAAGGTGCTGTTGCCTTGGAAGTGGGGATAGATTTCAGTAGAAAACAATTCTCTCTTTTGTATTGTAGAAACATATTGAGGTAAGTAAATAAGCTTTTGGGGTCCATCTTCACTAAATAGAATCATGCTGATGCTGCCCTGGCATGAGTGTGTCGGGGGTCTGCCTGTGAATCTGAACAAAGAACTCCCTTTACATGAAAAAGAACTGAAGTTTCAGAGGAAAGACTTTAACTGAGCTTAAATATCAGAGCCATTTTATTGAAAATTAGTCTTCTGCGTTCTTTTGTGTTTTGGTTTAGTTTGGTATTTAAGGATTATTTTTTGGTGCCAAAGTTTGCTATTCAAATCATTGTCTTAACACTGAGTCTATAACTACTGAGATAAAAAAAATACTGTTGAACTTTAAAGGGTAGGTGGAATAAAAATAAAATCAAGGTTAAGAATTGTCATGTATGTTTTAAGGCTGAAACAGGAATTTACAGAAATAGAGAGTTTTCTTCCTAATCTGTGAATTTATGTTACAAATTATTTAGCACAGGTTTTAAAAGTAGCACAGCCATATGTTTTCAATCCTAATTTGAGAATTTTTGATATGATTTGTAATAAATGCAGGTATCTTGAACAGTTTTCTCATCTTAGAACAATCATATTTGAAGGCCAGTTGTAGATAATGATAATGATCAGTAAATATTACCTGGACACTGCAAAGAGGGTAAAGAGTATCAGAATGATACTGCTCATTGTCCGTGCTTGGTTTGTGTTATAGTAGAATTTGTAAGTTTCTTGTAAAGAATTCCTTCTTTATAGGAAGAAGTATATATTTTTAATATATGCTGAATACTCACTGTTTGCTGCTGCTGCTCCTTTTTATCTCCAAGTTATGTTTCTATATCCTTAACTCAGCTTGTTTGCCTTGTTCTAAAAATGCACTCACGGCCACAGCCAAGAGGCAGTGGTCATCAGTGTGAGGAACATGTACAAAATGTGAATTAATTTTGGATCACAATCTAGCTGAAGTATGCTAGCTCTGATTTGACCTCACATACATCAAAAACTTAAAGCCATCTGGATCTGAAGCAAGACCTTCAATCTTTCTGCACTGATTCACTTTAAAGCTTAAGGAGCACCAAGCCAACAGGGCTGTGGCTGGTGGTTGTGGTTGGTTATAGCATGAGGTCCAGTTGCCACTCTGGATACCTTGGTAATTATGTCCCTTTTCAGAAAGTTTGCAGAAAGGATTTTGATTCTCCTCATGGTTTTTTGTTTCTTTGCAAAAGAGAACTGGATGATGTGAAGTACATTTAATGCATATTCTATACCAGCAAGTTCAATATGTCCAGGTATATTCCTGAATAAAGGAAATGTCCTGCACCTATGGTAGTGTTTGTATCAGCCACCAAAGTGGACAGGCTGCTCATGAACCATCACCACCCAGAAGAGAGTGAGCTGGCCCAGGCCAGAAGCTCAGCAGGGGCTGTTGGCTGGCAGTCAGTTCAGCTCAGCCAGGGTGGAGCATGTGCAGGGGCTGGTGCTTTAAAAAACCATGTCTACACAGTGGCTGCTCTTACATCCAATTCTCCCTCCCTCATGCTCTCCAAAATATTCAGCTCACTCACCAAATTGTTGCAGGGCTGTAGGAGCCCTAGCTCGCTGTGACCGTGTAGCAGCTACTTCCTCTGCTGGCCCTCTGCTCTCCAGTTCTGCTGAGCCACAACAGAAGCCACTCGACAGAAGTCATCTGTAATTTATGTATTTTTGCTGTCAGTGGATTCTCAACTCTAACATCTTCATTGACCATGCAAAGTTAAGATGCACAGCTATTTTTCTAATGATGTAGGGTGAAAAGGTGACTCAGGGCAATGAACTCAATTGTAATGAGGTTTCTCAGGTATCATTTGTTGCTCGTCTCCTCTACACCTGGATTCAGACATACTTATTTGTGCATGAGTTTGTTGTTGTTTTTGTTGGTTTTTTTGGGCTGAAGAATACAATAGATCAGTGAGACAACACTATATCCACCACTGCAGGCCATACAAAGATACAGCTCAGTAAAACCCTGCAGATGAGTGGCAAAGTCACCTCTGGCACTCTGAGCTTTGGACCAGTGTTTTGTTCTTGTATATCCTCTTCAGGCTTAAATTTGTTACTAAGTTTAAAGAAACTGAATCTGACTGGCATATGGCCAGCCTTTGTAAATAAGGCCTTTTATTCATCCTGAAGTTACTCTTTTACCACTATTGAACGTTTGAAGTTTTATTTCTCTACAGTGAAACACTTGAGATTGAATTCTTTCCTGCTAGTCAGGTAAAGTTCCATCTCTGCTTCCTCCCTCCATCTGGGACTTTACCTTGCTTGTTCTTTCATTCCCTTTGATTCCTCTGCTTATCTTCCTAATTAGTTGTGATTCAGGTGAATGCAGGCTGAAGATGCTTCCCCTCTGGGAGTGCTAGTCTGTCACTGGATCAGGTGCAGATGGCAGAGCTCTTGTTAACTTAATTGATTATTAAAAAGCTGACATATGGAAGGAATTGCTTTCTTTCACTTTTCAGCTTGGGGAAATTTTCATGCTATGTGAATAAACAACTTAGGAAGTTCGTGAAAATAAGAATTATCAATTTGTTAGAGGGATGCTTTTGATCTTTTTGTGAGTTCTCACCTCTCTAAAAATTGGAAGTTGGCACTTGTTACTACCATGTAGAGTTGCCTTTCTGATTAGTTATGTATGAAAGGAGTTTATCTGCAGAATTGAAGAACTTCCAGCTGTCTTGAGCATAGTTTGATCCTATGAAGAAAAATAAAAAAATTAAAGATGTAGAAGTAGTCCGGGGAACACAAGAAAGTTGGAGAGGAGATATTGTAGACAGAAAATGTTTATTTTGTCACATATTATATTGTCTGAAGTTTGTACTTCTTTTTTGCTATTGAAACGTTCTGATTTTCCTCACTGTTTTTATAACAAAGTGATTAAAGCTGTCATAAAAAGGTTCATTGGAACCTGAATGTGTTGAGATTGTATTCATCCAGCTTCCAGTTCTGGATATGTACCTCTGCTCACATTACACATACATAAAGTTTTATCATCATTAGGACACTTCATGGACTATCCTCATGCATACACCAGGACAAGTTGCAGGCAGCATCCTTCTGTGATGTCAATTTGGAGCACTTGTATGTTGAATTTTCTATTAGCTTCACACTTTTTGTCATGTTACCTCTCATACTTTGGAAGAACTTTCTGTAATACTCAAAAACCCACCCTTCTTTATTGGTGAAAATTTTCCTGTGAGAAAGCTAGTAGTCATTAACCTGTCAGAGAAGTGACATTGGGGCTATTATGCTGAGATTTGTCTTGTTTTTATCACAAATTTGATACTGGAAAAACAGACTGTAAACTCTTTGAGGTGGAAAATAAGCTCTTTCAGCTTTTACAAGAGTTGGTGTAGGGAGATCCTGGTAACATAGTATTGCACGGACTTAATGCTTTCATCTTCTCTTGTCAACAAATGAATACAAAAATCTGCTCCCAGTGTGTTTACTTTTTCTAGTACTTAATAACTGAACAAAACTGATCAATTTAAATTTAAAATCCCTGTCTGTTTTTTACTTTGGTGCTAAAGGCAGGATACCTATGAATGACTGTCTAGGGATTTTAAATGAGCTGATGTTGTGTGAATGAGTACCTGGGCAGCTGGAAAGGGAATCTAACAGTGCCACTTTTTTTTATTCTGGCTGAAGTCTCCTGAGCAATGTATAGGAAGGGAGAAAAACCCAGTATCTTCCTATAAAATTCTAAAAGTGGAGAATTGTAAATTACATTTGGGGGAGGAAGTATTGCTTTGCTTTAGCATAGCAAGTCAGTAATTTCCCATCCCTCTGGTACTGTATTTAGACTTGGTGGGGAAAGAGGATTACTTCTGGTGTGTAAGAACAAAGAACGTCCTGGGATGTACCATCTTCGTGAGCTGGGAATTTTACAGAGCTTCTCTCTTCTGTTACTGTCCCTCTTCTTTCTCTGTGCTGTACTGGTTTCTACCATGTTGTATGTAATGGCCTGCTAAGCTCCCAAAAGAGTGTAAAGCCAGTTAACAGTCTAATAAAATGCTTCCTGACCATTTGCTTAATTACTGTATGACAATCAAGCCATATTGTCTAAATGGGACTTTCTACAATTTGAACCAAAGCCAACTCTTAAATGTAGAAGAGTCAATGTAGAGGATTATCTAATTTAAGAGAAAGATAGTTAACCTCTTTTCATATTTGTAAATCTGCAGCTGTAGACAAAAAATATGGAAACATTAATTAAGCATAACTGCAACTTGTTGGTAATAAAACCAGAAAGGTAATGAATGATTTAATCAATAGTAAGTGCTGTATATTGAATTGTTAGCAAGCAGGTTGGCTCTATCAGCTTATCTGAAGTTCCAGTATATTGGCACAAATCCTTTACCTCTGTATGGCTTAACATTCCTTACTCAGTGACATTGATATGTTGGAGTCAACATGCAAAACAATATCAAAATGCTTTTTTTTTCTTGTCCAGGGAAAATTGATGAAATTTTTATCCAGTAATTGAGAGAAACTAAATCCTGGAGAGATCTCTCTATTTTTATACTTCAGTGAGACCCAATGATATTAGGTACAGTGCCCTGGTTTTGAATGAATAGAGATTTTAGATTAATACCTATAATTTATTATTTTATTTCTCAACACTAATACCAGAGGAAATCACAGAGATGCATTTTATTTCAAAAGCTGAAGAACAGTCATTGAATTTTTTCTAAAACAAATTCTGTTCAACAGTTGCTTTCAGAAAAAAAAAAAAAGTGCATACAAATGCTCTAAATTTATACTATAAAAACAACTGCTATATAGAAAGGCAAACCTCCCAAACCTCAGTCTTGCCTGCGTTTTGGTCATGAAGCTGGTCTCTTCATAGTGCCTTCATGCTTGTGTTCACAAACCTCCCAGCAGAAAAGTTAGT
The DNA here is from genome assembly GCA_013400215.1 of Cisticola juncidis. NCBI lineage: Eukaryota > Metazoa > Chordata > Aves > Passeriformes > Cisticolidae > Cisticola > Cisticola juncidis. The sequence continues at coordinate 1,060,109 of VXBR01001385.1, read as the reverse complement.
GTTGGAAAAGGTGTCCCAGTAAATCTCTTTCCCTGATGGTTATTAGATCTCTAAATGCAAGGTTCTTTAAGTTAGTGTAATTTTTATAGGGTATATTAATATAGAAAATCACATTCATATCCATGAAAACTCTTCTGTTCTGTGCAAGATGTTTTCATTTATTATATCAAAGATAAAAGTTCCTTGTAGTAGGGGGAAGGGATGGCAGTATTGATTGTACCAAAAGCTAAATTATTAAAATGTGAGCTTGCTCATAAAGACAGTCTGGGTGGGGAGAAGGTTTCCTGATTACTGTTTCTTGATAATTTACATATCAAATATGTTCAGATTCAATAAAAAAGGATTTTCCAGTTGTTAAACAATATCTAAACCAAACAGCAGTTACTCTGTAATGTTTTCTTTTGTAATAAAGGTACTGGAGATGATAACCCATACCAACTTCATAGCATCTTCTGTCAGTTAATTATAAATATTTTCAAAATAGAATACAGTCATAGAAGGATTAGGGTTAGACATGGACTCCTAAAGTTCACCTAGTTCAACACCTCTGCCATGGGGAGGGATGTCATTCAAGGACTGTGGAGTGCTGTGTCCAGCTTTGGGCCCCTCACTTCAAGAAAGACACTGAGGTGCTGGAGGCCATGCAGAGAAGGGCAACAGAGCTGGGAAGGGTCTGGAGCACAAGTCCCATCAGGAGCAGCTGAGGGTGTTTAGCCTAGACAAAAGGAGAGACCTTACCACTCTGCAGCTGCCTGAAAGAGGGTAGCCAGGCAAGGGTTGGCTTCTTCTTCCAGGCAACAAGTGACAGGACAAGAGGAAATAGCCTCAAGGTGCTCCAGGAGAGGCTCAGGTTGGAAATCAGGAAGAATTTCTTTACTGAACAGATTGTCAAGCATTGTAATGGACTGCCCAGGGTAGTGATGGAATCACCATCCTTGGAAGAGTTCAAGAAATAACTAGATGTGGCCCTTAGTGTTCTGGTCTAGTTGACAGGGTGATGTTTGTTCAAAAGCTGGACTCGATAATCTTGGATGTCTTTTCCAACTTTAGTGATCCTATGATCATTAGATGAGAGGTCAGGATCCCCAGGGAAGGGGCACCCACAGCTTCTCTGGGCATACGGTGTTTCACCACCGTATGAGTAAAGAATGTCATTCTAACATCTAAAACAAACCTGCCTTCCTTCAGCTTAACACCACTGCCCCTTGTCCTGACACTGTTTGTCTGTATAAAAGGTTCCTCTCCTTCCTTTTTCTAAGTTCACTTAAAGTACTAGAAGGCCACAATGAGGACTTCCCAAAGACTTCTCTGTTCCAAACTGAACACCCCCAGCTCTCTCAGACTGTCTTCATAGATAAGATGCTCCAGCTTGCTGGTCATCTTCATGAAAATTTCCCATATTGGCTCATTAGAAAGTTCCTGCTTGAAAGTGAATATCAGCATGAACAAATACTGTCATAATATAAGTAAATGAGTAACAGTGTTGACTATTGATCCTGTAGTTATGTCTTATGTTCTCTGAGAACCTTAAACCCTGGTGATTTCTCTTCATCTACTGGTGGTTGTCAAATGTAAAATATAAAGTTTCAGATACGTGTTTTCCTTTACTAATTCTTCCTAAGAAGAATATAAAGTAGTTAACAGGACAGAGAAAAATTTAAAAAACCTGTTCTGCAAACCTACCTAGACTGTCCAGCTCTCCTGGGCCAATGGACAAGAGCTGCTGGCAGAGGTGCCAATAGAGGCTGGCCAGGGAAACTGAGGCCCACTACTACATTCAGGACCCTAACCATGCAAAGAATTACTAATTTAATTCTAAAAAATGTTACTCTGAAAGAATGTAATGTACACATGCCATGATATTAGAATATTCAAACTAAAACACACTTATGCCCTCAGAGTTGTAGGTGCACTGCAGGTATCTTCAGGGTACTGAGGTCAGTCCATATCCCTAAAGAATATGGCAGTATACATGCAAACAGTTGGTTTGCAAAAAAAGCTAAAACCATTTTGTTCTCTAATGATACAGCACAATCTGAAATGTGACATAATTAGATATTTGAGGAATCTCGCTCTCTATTTAAAGTGAATGGACTCTTCATCATTGTATTGGTTTGAAAGCAAAGCCAGTGAGACTCCAAGTCAGAAATACAATTTAATAGAAAGAGAAGAAACAAATAACAAAAAGGTAAAAATAAAATATAATAAAAATAAATGCAATAGTACAAAGGACCACTGACAGAGTTAGAATACAAACCTGACACCCTGTTGGCCAGGGTGGTGGAAGCAGCCCAAAATAAGTCCTCCTGGAGTAACAGATGTGGCTTCACTGGAGTAGAGATGATCCTCAAGAAAGGGTCCAGCCTTTCTCTGGGAATCCAGTGGAAACAGGCTACCTTGGTGTTTGGGATTGCTGGCTTTATCCCAGTGGAAAGGCTTTGTCTCCTCCCACTGGGTGGAGCATCTCACAATGCAATGAGGTGATGTTATCAGTCATGTGAGAGGCCTTAAATGGCCCATTCACAGGGGATGTCCCTGGGAGGAGGATGGGTGCAGGAAGAGATAAGGAGGCACTGCCTTATCTGGTGTTATCAGTTGTCCCATTAACAGAAGGCATCCACCCTCTTTCCACCTCTAGAGTTACAAGAGATAAGGAAAAACATCTCCCAACTAGCTTCAACAGATGAAAATAGAACACACATTTTTGGTTACATTTTTTTCAACCCAAGACATCATTGAGTTCAGTGTGATTAGTGTAAGGCTTATGCTCACGTGGAACTAACTCTTGTTTTGTTAGCAAAGAAAACTCTGTCTCCTTGATGTATTTTAAAATAATTATGTTTTTTTTTTAGCACTGAAATTTCCACATAAATTCAATATATACAAAAGATTTTTTTTTGCAGTTTAGTTTAATATTTTTGCAGCTGGCAGATGATTGCATTTTTGACATATAGGCCTTTACAGTGTGGTTACACATCGAACTGTGCGTGTTTTGCTATCATTTACAAGAAGTTCTGGTTGTCTATTCTTTCTGGAGAAGAATAATTACATCTGTTTTGAAGAGGAGAGGAAAGGAAGTATCCTACCCAGAATCATGCAGCAAATCAATTACGAGCAGGGAACTGACCAGGCTCACAGCTGAAATAATGCTCACACTACATATTTAATAAGTGATCTTTTTTCAACTAATGGATTAGATCCGGTACTTATGGATGCTTGGAATAAATCCATATAAATTATTCCTGACAGTAAGAGGATATGAGTGTGGCCAAAAGCAAAAAAACCCCAAAATTCAAAACCTTGCAAGGGAAGTGAAGAAGGGTGGGAAAGGCTTCCTCAAGCTGAGAAAACTTGTTACATATAGTGTGTATGTAGTGAGAAAAGTGGCAAAAATATTTAGTGCTGGGTATGATTTGCTATGGAGTGTATTCATGGTTTTCATAGAAGGCAGAAGCACATTAAGCAAAATAGATATGCATGATAGTGATTTAAAAAAGAAAAAAATGCTGATAAATATTCTGTATGTGCTATGGAAATGCACTGCTGTCGTTGTTCTTGTATCTCACCTCTCTTTCCAGGCTCGCTTAAATGACTCTCTTGTATGAGATGTATGCTTCCATTTATGTGGAAGTCAGTGAATAATTCAATTTACTTGACACATCTAGCCTCTTAAATACTTCAGCTTTCCCACCAGCATAACATGATACCTATGAATTTCCTTGTTAAAACTTAAACGGCTTTTTCTATGCTTGAATATATGGAAATAGTGTTCTAACTTCACACACAAAAAGCTGTTTTGCTGTTTTCTTCAAGTGTTAAGTATGTAACGTTAGAAATTCAAATACATGTTATGTTGTTTCTTTTTGTAATCAGCATTAAAGTAGAAGGTGTCAGTGAGTTTTATTTCTGATGACTGGCTAGATTTTAGGAAAAAATAAAATATATAAAATTTAGAAATATTAAAATACAGCATTTTATATAATGAATATATAATTAGTAAAATCAGTGAAAACAATTGTTGATCTTTCATCTATCTATCTATCTATCTATCTATCTATCTATCTATCTATCTATCTATCTCTCTATCTGTCTATCTATCTACATAATTGTTTCTTTCCTTTACTGTTAAAACTCTAGTAACTTTTGAGTTTCTCTTTATTTCTGGGGTCATGTACAGCATTCCTATTCATACAGGCTGTAAAGTCTGAAAGAGAGAGTCCATTTCCCTCTCAGTTTAAAGTACCATGTATATCTTTACTTCCATATTCATCACAGGGATACTGATATCCAATTCTTGAAGCAGCTTTTTAAAGAAGCTGCTTTATGTATATATCCTCAGATTAAAAGCATGTATTCTCTAATTTAAAGCATTTTCTGAAATCATCAATTTCTGGGCTACCTTTACCAAGAGAACAGGATTTTCCTGAAAACCTGCAACAGGACCAGAAGGCAACACAAAAAAGAGGTGGAGGAGTGTGAGAATGAGGGACAGAAGGAAGTGCCAAGGGAAAACAGCTGTTAGACAAAGCTTCAAGGGAAATATGAAAAGACTGACAGATGTGCTGCACTTGTCAGAATTCAGAAAGCCCTCCATGGACTGAAATAGAGAGCTCACCTGCTTAAGAAGGTCAGAGTGCAACTCTGCATGATTTCTTATCTTTTTGATAAGACTCAGGATACCTGAATCTACTCCTCTGTCACATTCATTTTCTTCTTTCCCATTATTTTTGCATGTCAGAGTCTCAGACCATAGTTTCACCTGAAAAAAAAAGTGAGGGCTAACACTCAGCTCATGTTCCAAAATACAAGCATTCCTTTGGTTTTTTTCTTTTTTGTTTGTTTTCTTTTTTCCTGGTGTGGTAGGGTTTAAATGACTACCTCTGTTACTAGTCCCCATTTTTTTTGATTATATTTTAATAAAATTTTGTCTCTTTGTCCATAATAGAATTGACTTTTACATTATTGTCCTGCTTTCGGCTAGGGTAGAGATAATTTCTTCTCTGTAGCTGTTATAGTGTTGTATTCTGTATTTGTATTCAGGATGGTGTTGATAACACATTGATATTTTGGTTTTTCGCTAAGTCATGTTTATCCTAAGTTAAGACTTGCAAGTATCCTAGTTTGTATAAATAAAGAATGCTTATATAATTCAGTGAAATATGAGATGTTTTTATTTTGGAGATGATTTATAAACTACAGAATTAAACTGTTATAACGTTCTCGTCAATCTAATCCATTAGTTAAAATAAAGATCTGTTTTATACATATAGTGTGAGCATCCTTTTCAGTTAAGAGCTTGGTCAATTCCCTGCTCATAATGGATTTGCTGATGATTCTGGGTAGGATACTTCCTTTCCTCCTCTCTTCAAAACAGATATAATTCTAGCACTTTAGCTCTTTGTTAAACAGAGAAGTGTTAAAAAGTACTATTTTTATACATTTTTTCAGGTTGGCCTTTTTTTAAAGACAGACTTTAATTCCAAACACATTCTTCTAAGTATATTAATATAGAAAAAGTGACCAATAGATTTAAATTATTAACAGCTGAGATGTTGCAATAATTAATCCACTGTTCAAATGAGTTTATAGAACAAGAAACTTATTATAATTTAAGTAGGGGAAGTTTCAATGTATCAGATTCTCACAAAATAAAATAAGGAAATGGTGGTAAGGGGAAGAGAAGTAGTTAACTCCTTCTCTGCAGAAAGTTGGGGAAAGTTCTTCCTCTTCCTTTGGAAAACATGGAGCAGCTAAATATTTCCTCTTATTTCAGGCAGATCGTAAAACCATTCTTTTGTCAACTATTTACAGTAAAAAACTTGGAATCTCCAAGGTATATTTATGGAGTGATAATGGCATTTATTCCATCTCTGAAAACTTTCTCATAGTGTAGCTTCATACCCTGAAGCCCTTTGGTGCTTTCTGTACCACGTCTTACCATTTTCTCCAGTTCATGCCCTCCCATTTGTGATGGTGTTCCCTCACAACAGCCACATGCCCCAGGCAGACAAACTGAATTCAGCTTGGTGTACAGTATCCAGAGCCAGATTCCTGCCTTGCATAGTCTCTTCTCATTTGTGGAAAGACAGTTTTTGATAAGGAATTTACTGGACTACTTTGATACCTCTGTATAAAAATACAGATTTGTCTGTTATAAAAAGTTATAAAAAGAATTTTTATAAGGAGCTATGTGTAAGAATAGGTTTTATATTTAATAATATACTCATTTAGAAAAAAAAAAATCAATGAAAATAACATAGCACAGTAGTTTGAGGATTGTCATGCATGCAGAGCAGAAAATGTGATAAGGTTCTGGCACAGAGTGGCTCTGTGACACTGTTTTTATTTAGTCAAGAAAAGAATGCTTTTATTTGTCTCGGATAGGAGCCCTTTCCCAAGTTTTTAGATATAATATGCTGGCTTTTGTGCATTTATAAAGATATGCCTGAGCTTGTTGACATATCTTTCAAAGAAGAGATATACTCTGGTAGCTTGCAGACAGACTCTCTGGAGAAGGATTGAAATGGATGTGTTAAATTTAGAAATTTTTACACCTTTTGTAAATGCTACCCATATTTATTCCAAGATAGAAAAAATGTGCCATTGTGTTCACCTAGAGGATAGCTGGTAAAATATTCTTCCACTAACAAACTGGAAGTAGCTGAAATTATTGCAGATTACAATACAATTTTTAAAAACTTATGTTAGAAAAATTATAAAAAATCAGTTTGAAAATGATAATTCAAGCAATCTATAAAATTTTTTAGTTTCCAATAACCAGTATAAGCATCATGTGTTGTATGGCTTGCAATATTTTTCAGTGTCAACCAAGATGAATGAAACCTTCCCTCTACAGCCAAAGAAACTTCAGAGTTAAAAAAATAAAGAGAAAGAAGAAGGTCATATGAGGATGTATTTGTCCTATTTAAAATGCTTTAACAAAAATGAATGTTACTGCTTCTTTTTTTCTGCATGTATAAGGATTTTGTCAGCTGCACAGCCTGTGGGATATCTTGATTTAGAGGGGGATAGCTTCTTTTGGGAGTCTGGGTCCCAAGAACTGGGCATGCAATTCTGGGGGAAATTTTGTGAAATTTTGTGAAAAAAGTTTGTGAAGAGGTCAAGGTTCCAGTGGGGCTGTAAGGGACTATTGGCAGAGAACTCAAAGTGGGCATCACTTGGGCTGCTAAAGCTGGTCATTGCACAAAATAATAGTTATCATACAGTGCTAGTATTTCAAATTCTTATGGGTTCCACCAGAGACTGTTTTTTTCAAATAACATGTGATTTAGTTGCTCACATTTTTCATTTATTTCCAACTATAGCTTATTGACATCAGAACATATGTACTGATATATTTTAATATTCAAAATTATCTTGTAAGATAGGTGGCTTCTTTTTCTTTGCTGGAAAAAGGGAAGAAAATAAAATAAGGTAAGGAGTTAATTCTTCATTTTTAAATAGTACTAGAGGGCAGAGAGGAAGCTTTTTGAACCTCTAACTAAAGCTATTTTTAGGAACTGGAATTCTTTTGCTTAGTATAAAATAATACTTAGTGTGAACTTGTACTTAGTAAGAGATGCTTCAGAAAAAAAACCTCTTGACATACTTTTATATGAAGATTCTTTCCTGTGAGAAAAGGCTGTAAGAACATTTCAAAGCTATCCTCAGCTACATAAGGGCTAAAATGTACCATTTGAAAGAGGTAAGAAAAAAGTCTGTTCATCCAACACATCCTACTGCAAACTGACAGTTGGAGAAACAACTGAGAATGAGAGGAGAAACCTTGATTCTGATCCTCCCAGTTCCAAAGTATAGAAAAGAATGGCTAGACCTCAAATGGGAGGAGTTAATTGATTGTTGCTTTTTTCTCAGAACACAGGTGAAGGAAAGGTGTCAGTTCTCCTTACAGCTCCTTTTGGGTGCCTAAATTACACTCAGCTCAATTCTAGTCACCCAAGACTAGAAGATATTCACGACAAGAAAAGTCATACTCTTTTAGAAAAATATAGAACTTTTTTCCCCCCCTTGTTTCTATCTGTTAGGGAAGAAATAAAGTGAATAAAAAGGTGGAGGGAAAATAATGATAGAAGAGGGGAGGGAAACCTTAGGACGAGAGAGATACACTAAACCACTCTCTCTTTATTTACAGGAATATATGTGAAATATAAACAGACAACAACTTTTAAATTTGACTCTCAAACCTTCATAAGGGCTCAGTTATGAAGAAATTGGAGTATGTGAGAGCGAGTAATCATCAGGTATCCTTGCTGAAGAAGGTAACTTTAAAATAGTTTTCCTTAACCTTTTGGAAGAAGTAAAACCTATTCATTCAAAGCTGCCACAATGTGAAGACTTGCTGTTCCACATCATATCTACATCTAGCTAAGCTATCTTCAGCTAATAGCTGAAGGATGGACTAGTACATGTCCTGAGAAATCTTGATTATTTTTCTTTGAGCTGGCACATGGCTACACCAGTTCTAATGTGCTCTTGGTTAATTTTATTGCTTTTAACATTGTATGCTAAGCTGGGGTTTCTGCATGATCCCGTCTAGATCACATTTCAATTGCAAAAAATAAAATTATGCACAATTTTAATTATGCAGAGATGTAACATATCTTTCTTGCCTGCTTGAACTCTACATTTATTCAGGTACATTAACTATAATTACTGTACTGGTTTCTCATACCAAAATATCACAAAACTATGGTTAGGATTTAATCATGTATAAATAATCCTTTCAGCAGACACATTATATGAAAACAGAACTCCATGTGATACTCTAACACTCCTTGCAGCCAGAATAGGTGTTTCCATCACAAGTCTTATTTTTGGTTTCCATAGAAACCTTTCACTACTGAATGTAATTTCATTAATTATAGACTCTTCATGTGTTTTGTTTTGCAGTTTTGGGTCAGTTTTACAAATGCCTGTCAGTTTTGAATTTTGCAGTTAAAGTTCCCATATGGATTTCCTTTCTACATCTACTGTCTTAATAAGTAGAAGGAGGTCTAAAATATGGACTCAATAGTCCTCTGGAAGCTGGATAGGCTGCCTCACCACCCAAATTTGATGTACTTTCAGGGTAAAGTCTGACCTATTCTGTTATTCTTCTTGGTCTCCCTCTCTGTCATCTGAGTACATATATTTGTGTGTGTTTGTGTGCTTATATAGACATATCTGACCTTCAGCTGGAGAGTCACTGAGGAGAAAAACTGGCATGCAAGATTGAAAGTGTTTGGTTTCAATTTTCTGTGGATGATTCTAATTGTAGCTTTTCTTGAGTGTGGAATGGTTTCTTATTTCAATTCGTAAATTAAAGAAAAGTTCAGTTCTTGGGAACATTTGGTCCTTCCAACAGCTAATCTGAGCTAATAAGATTTGTCAAAGCAAAGTGTCATTTCTCATTCTAAAGATAGTCTTTTCTCAGTTTCTAAGAGGAAGGCCTTTATTGCATTGACTGACTATGCATTATTGTCATTGTTACCTGACATTGTGTAGAACTGGCCAAAAGGAGTGGTTCATTCCCTGGAGCAGACTCTGACCCAGCCCCACAGCGCTGGCCTAGTTGGGGGTAAACAATTACAGCTCAATTAAACATGCTTTCTGCTTAAAACTGAGCTAAACTACTGTTGATTTCAAATCTCAAGAACAATTGCTATGCATTGATACAGGGTCTTCTGGGGCAACTGCAAGGTGATCAGTCTGTCTGATGTTGGACACATCAGCAAATAAAGCAGAAAAGAGATGTCATGGAATGCAAAATTTTTTTTTTCATGCCTTTCAAAAGAGGAGTTTATAGAGCAAAGCAGACTGTTCCAAGTTTTATTTTTTCCTTATGTTTTAGTATAATTGGAATTAGATTTTAGATTATTGATAAATAGAAATTATAATTTAGTGTTCCTTGTCAAATCAAATGCAGTTACACCTTTTTGACAGGTGTAGTGAAACAGGGTTGAGAAGAAATCATGCTCAGTGTCCAGCTGCTTGTTGATCACTGAGGCTGCCCTTGATGGCTGTAGAGACACAGTATGGCATATATGGCTTGGATGTTAACATAGTTTAAACTCATACCCCAGGAAAAAAATATGATTCTTATAGAATCTTTGAGATTATAAATAGACTTATTTTGGATTCAATATAACTCTTAGTTCTATTTTGACTGAATTGGCATCTTTGCCCCTTCCCATAATTGTTAAAATTTTATAGGGCACTAAGTGAATTTAAGATGTAAGCCTCCCTTTTGAAATTTACAGGTGCTGCTTTGTCATCCATTCAAAACAATGCCTGCCATGTACTTGTTTTAATAAAAGCAATTTGTGTATTTACAGTAGAGAAATTACATGATCTTGAAAGATGATCATCCCTCTACTGCAAAGGAAAATATTCCTTTATCACTCACTGACCAGTTCATCCACACACTTTCACATACTGTATTGAAAGCTTCTAGCACCATTTAATGTATTCATCCTCTCTCTTTAAATAAATATATTAAAGAGAGGATTTTTTTGTTTGTGCTTGGCTGGAGTGAAGCTTTTCTGGATAAAACACAGGTAAATTTTCATTATCTTCAACCTCCTAAAATTTTGATGTCTAATCTGCACAATTTGTCTAGGTTTTCCCTGCAGCTAAGAGTTAAAAATGAAATTTCAGATAGCGTTTTATCTCAGATAAAATACATCTCAGGTGAGACAGGTTGATTTCTGGACATACAGATGTTTTTTTTTTTTTTTCCTTTCCTGTTTTACAAAGGGAGTCTACATGAACAACTTAAATAAACATGGAACTCGTGGCAAACTGAAATAAGATGATGCTAATTTTAGGCATGCATCTTGAATTAATTTTGGTAACAAGTAGAGTGTCTATGCTGTAAATAATGCTCTGTAAGTGTGTTGCTGTGTAGGAAAAACATTTTTTAAAGGCTATAACATTTGCAAAAAAAAAAAAAAAA